>CAUYQG010166356.1:0-10720 GCA_963574415.1 Tarsius wallacei
AGACCCGCCTGGGCAACTTGACGAGACCTCAACTCTACAATACATCAAAAATTAGCTGGGCGTGGTAGTGCGCACCTGTAGTTCCAGCTACTTGGGAGGCTGAGGTGGAAGGATCGCCGGAGCCCAGCAGGTCGAGGCTGCGGTGGCTGGGAGCGGCCACTGCACTCCAGTCTGGGCAACTGAGTGAGACTCCAACTAAAAAAAATAAAAAAAAATATATAAAACAAAGTATAGTTCCTACTGAATGCATATCACTTTGGCATCATTGTCAAACTGAACAATCAAAAATAGAAACTTCTGAAGAAGGGGACTGTCTGCACTTAGTCTCCTTCAAGTGTCAATGTTATTCTTTCAAAATGAAATAAACAGTGTTTGCTTAATAGGATTGTTTGTGTCATCAGCAAACCACCAGGCACAGGGTCCTGCTGATCCCCAAACCACTGAAGTTCTTGTGGGACATGAACCGACCAGAAATCCTGCTCTCTCCAGCACCCATGCCCAGGAAATGTTTGAGTCTAGTAAACCCCAGTTCTCTAGGGTTGAATGGAAACCACAGTCCATGATTAGGAACACAAAGTCTTCATATCTCGCCATTCAAATTTGACAAATGCTCAGCTCTGAGTAGAGCAATACAGCAGCTGAGTGCTTCCGAGATGCCTGAAGGCTGGAGGGAAGGTGGTTGTCACCTGGACTTCATTTGTCGAGTAGAACTCAGCCTTCCACGTACAAGCAGGCCCATTTCCCTCTAGCATGGCATTTTTGAGGGCTGGCTTTTAAAGGGCTACATGGCTTGTTTCCTGTCTGATGGCACCACATCCAAACAAACCTTTCTGTCATAAGTACTTTTCGAGAAGTAGAAATACAGCAGATTCATATTTTAATCTGCATTTGTGTACAAGTGTGGGTCCCTAGATGTGCTTTGGCCAGTCTGTGTGGTCACCAGGATGTGTACGTGCATGTATGCACAAGTTCTTTTGCATTGCCATTTTAAGAAACTTTGTATTTTAGATTTTTTAAAAACGCCAAGTTTTTTTGGATTATGGAGAATTCTCATGGGTTTTCCTCCCCTCCCTTTCTTTACTCCTTCCCTTTCATTGTTATTTCATGTTTGACCTTATTATTTTTCCATGTCCTTCTCACTGGATTTACTAAGAATGCTGGATAAATAGTAGATCTCAATTATCAAGAGCACAAGCTTTGTTTATGTTTATCTATAAATTGCCATGATAAAAATAGTATATACAATAACTGTACTCCACTGTAACACTGTTAATTTATAGGTTACTTTCATCATATTTTAAGTTTTGTTAATGATTCATATTTAAATGATACAGGTATTTGGATTTATTAGCTCCCATGTTGACTCACTTTTAAAAATCTACTTACTAGGCTTAGTTTTAATTATACCAACCCCAAATAAGTGAGAATATTAATAGAACACAGATTTGTTTTTGTGTTTTCTGTACCTAAAGCAATAATCCTACTGTATACTAGAGTATGCTGCTTAAGTATTATTTGTATAGGACACTTTCCTTATCCAAGGATTTTACTGTCTTTTCAAAAACAAAAAATAAAACGATCTATGCAGATTATGCCCAGAAAAATTGCAAGATAGAGAAGCAAAGAAACTGTGAGCTGAACAGTCAGTTTTCAGAATAAGAGCTGGAAGACATGTTTCAGAACAGCTTTTGATGTTGCTATGTCTTTCTAGTTGACATTTTCGGTATTCCAAAAACATTCAGAATTCAAGAATGTCAAGAACATTCAGAACAGTGAGATGATTTAAGTCAGCTTTTTCCATTTTTGTAATATACATATTTTATAGATTATTAGAAAAAAGCTTTGCTTTTTTAAAAAATGTCATTTGGCAAGTTAATAGGGCAATGTTTTTAGGACCATTTTCCTAGTGGTGTCACTTCATGAATTAATAGTTCTGGAACTTATTCTGGAATAAGCATTAGAATGCTTATTCTATGTTACTTGTTAATGTCTGTTCCCTTATGAAGTGGAACTCTGAAAAATGAATGCGAAAGCAATTGGTGTAAAAAGGAGATGGTTTTGCCACAATCTGTAGTTAAGATAATCAGTCAATATACATTTCACTATAGACCACAGAGATTACTAAATTCTTTAACTTAATTATACAAAGTAATTATAGAAAGTTCTTTGTCACAGTAATTTTCAGATATAAATGTTAGGAGTGTATTTTGAAAGACATATTACATATACCAAAAAGAAAAGGAAAACAAGCCTATGTTTTACAATTACATTGAAAACATCCAAAAAGGCGCCTGGTGATATTCTCACCTTTATGTGAATCTCTCCCCCTCTGTGCCATGGTTGCTGTGTGTGACCAACAGCATACGGCAAAAAGTGTATGTCCCTTCTGTGATTAGGTTATCAAAGACTGCGGCTTCCATCTGAGGTTCTCTCTCTTTTTCAATGTCATCACTCTGGGAGAAGCCAACTGCCATTTTGTGGAAACGTTACAGCATCCTAGAGAGGCCTATGTGATGAGGAACAGAGGCCTTCAGCCAACTGCCAGGAAGAACCGAGGCCTGTCAACAACCATATGAATGAGCTTAAGAGCAGATTCCCCAGCACCATAGAATCTTGAGATGGCTGCAGCCCTGGTGACAGGTTAATTACAACATTAAGACCCTGAGCCAGAAACATCTGGCTAAGCCACTCCCAGATTCTGACCTTCAGAAACTCCATAAAATAATAAATGTGTGTTGCTTAAAGATATTAATATGAAGCCACAATGGATGACTAATATAGTTTGTCAACGTTGAACAGAAAGAAGCATGTAGGAATCTTTTTAAATTGGAAGTTTTTCATATTTCAAGCCTGTCATTAGCACGTCAGCATGCTTTCTGCTTTAAATTAAAAATATTTGACAGGCTGGGTGCCATGGCTCATGCCTATAATCCTAGCACTTTGGGAGGCCAAGGAAGGAGGTGCACTTTAGCCCAGGAGTTTGAGACCACCCTGGGCAACATAGTGAGGCCTCACCTCTTCAAAAAATAAAAAAAATTAACTGGGCATGGTGGCACATGCCTGTAATCCTAGCTACTAAGGAGGCTGATGCTTGAATATAACTTGAGTCTAGGAGGTCAAGGCTGCTGTGTGCCAGGATCATACCACTGCATTCCAGCTGGGGCAGCAGAGTAAAACCTGGTCTCAGAAAAAAAATCATAATAATAACATAAAAAAAATAAAAACATATGATAGTATTGAGACTCTCTCTAATTATTCTATTCCTAAATACATAAGGGGCTTTCTTATTTTCCATCATGGCATGAAAATAGCAATGCACAAAATGATTTTACTCAAATATATTTTGGATGATATAGTATATTTTAGGAAAAGCATCTGCCACAAAAATGTATGCTTCAAAATGATGTATTGCTGGCATGGATCATGACTACCAGTACTCTGCTTCCCTGTGCAGAAGGACTTGTTTGCACAGTGTGAGGGTGGTATTCGTGCTATGTGATTGTCTATCATGATAGCACTATGAAATGAGTGCTGACAGTATCAGTTGAGAGATGCTTTGACTTAAAAGATGTTCTTTGTTTCACTAAGTTGTACAATGTCAAGAGATTCTGCTGTCACTAAAAAAAGAACATTTAATGATGAAATACCTAATTTCTTAAAAATGAGACTTTCTGGTTTCCTAATTCCATAGATATTCTATGTCTGGATGGTTTTATTATCAATCAATCAGCATATACTGGAGACTTGAAGGCCCAGACTAGTTTACTAGGTGAACATTTTATCTCAAGCTTCGGATGATGGTGGAAAATGGTGGTGAGGGAGAGGGAGTGGGAATTGGTCTTTGTGCTAGTTTTCTCAGCTGCCATAAAAAAGTACCACAGACTGGGTGACTTAAAAAGCTGACAGTGCCTTTTCATGTTCTGGAGGCTAGAAGTCCAAGACAGGGTTGGTTTCTCTTAAGAGCCTCTCCCTTTGACTTGTAGAAGGTTGCCTTTCTCTGCCTTTAAGTGGTCTCCCCTCTGTGTATGTCTGTACTAATCTCTTCTTATTAGAGCACCAATCATATTGGATTAAGATCGACCCTAATGACCTTATTTTATCTCATTAAAGACTATGTATCCAAACTGGGATATTAAGAGTTAGGACTTCAATTATAAATTTGGGAGTACATTATTCAGCCCATAAGAGAATTGATATATATTGTTTCAGTAGATAACTAACCAAATAAAATTATTGGGAATTTTAAGAGAACTGAATAAGAGATATGTGTTATAATAAAAGTGGTGATAATGTCAGGCTTTTTAAAGTATATTTTATGATAGGTTTGATATACTTTTTTTTCTAATTTTATGATTTATTGTAGAGACGAGGTCTTGCCATTTGATATGCTTTTTAACTATAATTTTTATTTCTTCTGCATAAATATTTGTGATATTAATTTGATACAAACAGCCTAATTCCAAGAAAGACCAACGCTCAAATGTAGTTTCTTAAATTTACAGATATTATAGTAAGCTTATAGTATCTGGTGTATATGTGTGTGTTTGTCTAAATAAAGATAAATTAGTCATTCATTTATGCCAGAGAACACTATTAACAAAAACTCAGACCGATCTTTATTTTCCCATCCATTATTTTAAAAAATTATTTCAAATAATATTCTACCAACTTAATAAATGAACAATACATATCATTACTACCAGCGTGGTTCTTCGTGCTTGTGCCGTGAGGTCTGATGAAGAATTTGATGCCCAATCCTTCTCATAAAACCTCCCAAAAAGAGTCACTGTTAAGATAGGTCTAGATGTTGGCTTCAGGCTAAACAAGCGTCCGTCATCTGACACCTAATTAAAACACAGAAAGGAGACGAGGTCTACTTTTAAGTTATACAATCCCAGAACACACTTTAAAAATTCAGTATAACTAATGAAGAAACTATAAAAATACTGGCCAAATTCTCTTCCATCAGAAATAGTTCAAATGCAGCAGATTATAAGAAAAATTAAAGCCATGGAACTGGCATGTCTTTATTAATGAAATGCTTGTAATTAATATGCTATAATTTAGTTACCTAAGGAGCCATCCCATGAGTTAATAAACATAAGCCAATTGATTTGGTTTTATATGAGAGAAATCTGGTCCTCTTGGGCAAGATAAAGGCTCCCCCAAGTGGTCAGAAGCGATTGACTAAGGGGTTTGAAGTGAGCATCCATCATCCCCTGTGGCCTGCTCACCACAGCCTCCCCACCTCTCTCTGTCTTCCCTCATCCCAGTGGGAGGTTTGACCAGAAAAGGGGAGTGACTGTGAAACCTACAGGAAAAGTCAGTGGAAGAATGTGGCTGGGCAGAGCACGAGTGCAGCAAGGGATTATTCCTGGACTTTAAAAAGATGTTGCAGCCGGGCTCGGTGGCTCAGCCTGTAATCCCGCGCCTTGGGAGGCTGAGGTGAGTGGATTGCCTGAGCCCGCGGGTTCAAGACCCGCATGGGCAACTTGGCGAGACCTCATCTCTACAATAAATCAAAAAAAAATCAGCCGGGCGTGGTAGCGCGCGCCTGTAGTTCCAGCTACTCGGGAGGCTGAGGCAGAAGGATCGCCGGAGCCCAGCAGGTCGAGGCTGCGGTGGCCGGGAGCGGCCACTGCACTCTAGTCTGGGCGACAGAGTGAGACTCCAACTCAAAATAAATAAATAAATAAATAAAAAGATGTTGCTTCTTTACTAACATCAGCCACTGTCGAATTCTCTCTCCTTCAGCTCTTCCTCCTTTCTCCTAGGGGCACACAGGATCTTACTCCACACAGTGCGAGGACTCCTTTCAATCTCCCTAGGCATCACTGCCCACCATCCTAAGGGGCTCCAGTGGGACTCGTTCTGAGACTATTCTTGTTGAATCTTTTCGCTGCTTGACAAACAACCCAGACTCCTCCTTATAATCCCCCAAATAAGATATATATATTTTTTAATTCTCAAGGACGCACTCATTATTATATTAAGAATTTTCAAGCAAGAAATTCGGCCTACTTAATGTCCATCTTGATCCCCAAGGATAATCTTACCCTTTCCAAGCAGAAATTGTCATATTTGTAAGCACTTCGGTTGGTTCTGATATTGGCAAGTGCTTCCTCTTAACATAAAATTAATTGACACTATCTAGCAAAGACTCTTACCTGAAATTCTCCGGGTGCAAGCCGAATTTCACTCAGCAGCACCTCAGGGAAGACATATTGGGTTCCAAAGGTGCCGCTGAGGGAGAACATCTCAAACGTGGTAGAAGCCGTTTCCACTGAGTCACCACACGTGTGTAAGTCAGTTGTTTTACACTTCAGCAGAGTACAAATCTAGCGGAGACATATAAGCCAGGAAGTCACAAGAAAGTCCTTCTGGATATGCTGATTAGCTTGATTTAACCCCTTCACAGTGCATACATGTATCAAAACATCACATAATATACTGCAAATACTTGCAGTTTTTATTTGTTATGACACCTTAGTAAAGCTGGAGGAAATTTTTAAAAATAAATATCTGGAACTGAGATGACCTTTTAGAAAATAAAAAATAAAAATAATAAATAACAATGCTAGATGCTCTCAAAAAAAAATCATGAGAAAATCAATTAAAATACCCTACTGTGGCAGTAATGGAAAACCGCAGGTAACAGGGGATGGGGTGGGATTGGCAGTAGTGGGAACCTGCCAGGGGACGGCGGGGGGCACATTTGTATACCTAACCCTGAATTGTACCTACATCTTTAAAATTAAAAATTAAAAAAAATACCCTACTGACCTAGAAAAATACCTATGCTCCTTTCTTCAGTAAAATACTATTACATCCTCATTACGTTTGTCCAGTTTATTGCTGAATAATTCATGCAAATAGTAATAAAAATAAAGGACTTCAAACCCCAGTGCTTCCTGCGATTCACTGTCAAGCAGATTAACTACACAAAGAGACAATTATACCATTGGCCTATAGCCATGAACAACTATGCCTTCACTGTTCTCAAGCTAGCAATGCTTTTAATTATCAAGAGCATTTGATTTTTTAAAGGTTTAATTTAAACACTAGTGTAAACTCTATCTTATTGCCTATTTCACACAATAAAAGTATTTTGGAGTCATAATGAGCACTAGAGTTGACCTCGTGGCAACCCGTCTCCTGGAAAGTCACATCCTTTCTATCTGAGCAAGGACTGAAACAGCTCTCCATTAAGATTTTCTCCACTACACTTCATAGCTACTTGAATATAAAATCTAAGTATATAAGTCATCTCACTACACATATGAAAAGTTTCCAAAAGGAGACTCATATTCATTTAACTTCTTCTGTACAGAATCTTCCAAGCCACCCTCATTTCTTGTCTGACTAAAGCTGTAACTGGTCTCCCTGCTTCCACTTTTGCAGGTAGACAGTAAGCACTTCAGGGCAAGAGTGTTAAGATGGGATGGAGATAACTTTCAGGTAGAATGAGCACACACTTCTATTTTGTTTCCAGAAATGCTACAAAACCGAGAGTAGTTTTTTTTTTTTTCAAGGTAAAATTCTACAAAGATGTTTAAACAGGAGGACAGACCCTGGAACAGTTTTAGAAACTAGGGTGTTGATGCGAAAATTAGTAACTGACTTAGCAGATCCAAGAAAGCCAAGTACTAAACTAGCAGTGGGAAAAGCCAAGAATCAACCCTATCTACATTGCAGAATACTCAAATATTCCATCATTGGGACCTCTGGGTACCTGGAGATTGGAGTAAAGTTGTGGCAGCCAAAGGGAGGAAAATTGATGAAAAGTTGTGAAGGCTGCCTTTGGTGCTAAGTCCCCCAAAGTAGATGACTGCCCCTTCTTTACTCCAGCAAAAGATTGGGAATTTATTTCCTGAGAGAGTAAAGCAGATGGAAATTTTTTTAAGATGTAGCTGAGGCTGGGTGCGGTGGCTCACGCCTATAATCCCAGCACTTGGGGAGGGCGACGTGAGAGGAGTGCCTAAGCCCCGGCGGGTGGGGGAGGAGTGTGGGGGGGTGTTCGAGATCAGCCTGGACCGCTTGGCAAGACCTCATCTCCGCAAAATTAGCTGGGTGTGGTGGCGTGCGCCTGTAGTTCCAATTACTTGGAAGGCTAAGGCAGAAGGATTGCCTTAACCCAGCAGATTGATGCTGCAGTGGCCATGAGTATGCCACTGCACTCCAGTCTGGGGAACAGAGTGAGACTCCAACTCAAAAAAAAAAACGTAATTGAAGGAACTTGTAAGTCAAAAAATTAGCCTCCCGATCAACAAATAGGTCATGATCCAAAATAGAAGAGGACATCCACACAGGGGAGTGGTAAAGAAAATCTTCACAATGACGAAGGGAGATTTCAGGACAACATCTTTATTGTACATGGCATAAAGGACAGCCAGTTCAGATTACAGCTTTATGACTCAAGAGAGTGTGTTGATGGAGGTTTGGCTCCAACAGAATAAAGGAATAAATAAAAAAAGAAAACAAGGAATCCAAAGCAAGAAAAAGCAAAGAGAGAATTCCTAGAACAATAGTAAAGGAAGTCTCAAGATGACAGCAAAAGTACTAGAGGGAAACCAGCACAGAGAAAGGTTATTAATTTAACACAGGATTACTTGATGGAGATGATCTTTAGGGAAACTGTTCTGAGATGCTGTTGGAAAGTGTGGAGATTTAAACAAAAAAGCAAGGAAAATTAAATTTAGCCAAGCAAAGTGATTCACATATGTAATCCCAGCACTTTGGAAGGTTGAGGCAGAGAATCACTTGGGGCCAGCAGATCAACATAGTGAGACACCCTCTCCACAAAAAAAAAAAAAAAAAGAAAGAAAATTGTCAGGCCCAGTGGCATGCACCTGTAATCCCAACAATTGGGAGACTGAGACAAAAGGACTACTTCAGCTTAGGAGTTGGAGGTTACAATGAACTATACTGGAGTTGTGCCACTATACTCCAGTCTAGGCAACAGAGACCCTGTCTAACAAAATAAAATTTATATAAATTTTGAAATCAAGGCAATTAATAACTTTAGGAAAAACAAAGAGAAAAAAGAATATGTAATCTGCTCTACTCTGAATAATGTTTGCATAGTCATAACAATGTGAATACTGTATATTGACATAAAATTTATATTGGGAGGATGGTAGAGGGAACTTAGGCAGTGTTGGGAGCTGGCCACGGAGGCCCACTGAGCGTTAGGCTTCCATAAACTGCAGTTTTGGCTTTCACACAACTTACAGTTCAAACTCGGGTCACATCTAAGAGCCTTTGTACTGGTCACAGGCTTCTGGGTCGTGATTTTAGGATTTATTGAAGTTAAGTAAGGTGTAAATTGTAGAATATAGTTTTAGAAATATAAGTTTAGACAGCCTTTTTGTTGAAAGAATGTGGCTAGGTTACTTGCAGGTAGCCCACTGTGAACTTTGGACTGGGCCACATTCCAAACATTCTGGGATGGGCCATTTTAGGTTGTAAAGTAAGTATTTAAGTTTCTATAGAATCGTTTAACTTGGTATTAGTATAAATCAGCATAGGATGAAAAAGGTTTATAGGATAGGTCAGTCACAGATTAAGGTTAGCGGTTGTTATGGGATTTTTAGGTTATTGTTTAACTTGGTATTAGTATAAATTAGCATAGGATGAAAAGGGTTTATAGGATAGGCATTCATGTATTAAGGTTAACATTTGTTATGGGATTTTCTTCCTCATACCTGAAAGAGCATCTGGTGGGTGGGGGATGCCCCTCACACACCTGGCTTTGTGTTCATGTGAAAGACATGTGAGACTGACTGTGCAAAATTAGGGAATAAAAGACCCATTGCAATTTTCAATAAAGGTTTCTGCACTAGACAGGAGTCCAGCCTCTCTCTTTCTCAACCTCTCTCTCTCTTTCCCCCCTTCTCTCCTTTTCCCCCAAACGCTGACGCTGTCTCCACCTTTGGGAACCCCTGGACTTCACGGGAGCAGAACTCCGGCAGGCATGCACCAGCACGATCAGCTAATTTTGTTTATTTATTTATTTATTGTAGAGATGAGGTTTCACCACATTGACAAGGCTGATCTTGAACCTGTGGACTCTGGCAATTCTCTAGCTTCCTCTTCCCAAAGCAAAAGAAGCATAAAGGCCTGTGAATTAGTTTTCTATTGTTGCACAACAGATTACCATAAGATTAGTGGCTTACAACAATACCCATCATTAACATACAGTTCCAAGGATGGCTGGATTCTCTGCTCAATAATATTTCATAATCAGAATATGTCAACATGTACCTGTGAACACCACATCCACATGACCTTAATCATAAAAACGATACTTCATCTTTGGACGGATCAGTCGTTATTTCTAAACCATATCATTAAAGAAGATGAAACTATAATCCAGAAAAAGGTGTAAAGTTATAACTTCATCTTTGGACGGATCAGTTGTTATTTCTAAACCATATCATTAAAGAAGATGAAACTATAATCCAGAAAAAGGTGTAAAGTTATAATGCTATAATGAAAATGTTGCCCATGTGGCTCACTTGTCCGGAGGCAATAGGGAAAAATCTGCATCCAATCTCACTTAAGCTGTGGAACTCAATTCCTCACAGTGGTAGGAGTGGTGGTTCTGTTTTTCTGCTGGTTGTGAGCCAGGGTACAACAACGGCATCTGGAGGCCACCCACATTCCTTCTCATATGTCTTCCTCTTCTTCAAGTCTGCAATGGTGTGGCAAGTTCCCTAGT
>CAUYQG010166357.1:0-12006 GCA_963574415.1 Tarsius wallacei
GTGTTACCATGCCCGGCTGATTTTTTGATTTATTGTAGAGATGAGGTCTCGCCAAGTTGCCTAGGCGGGTCTCGAACCCGTCCACTCACCTCGAATCCACTCACCTCAGCCTCCCAAAGCGTGGGATTACAGGCTGAGCCGCCGAGCCCAGCTAACTCCCATACAATTTTAAGCAGAAAGGGGTCACACAGAGTTACACTTGGAGCACTCAGCTTTTTGGGGAGATGGATTGGAGGATGATGAAACACAATCCAGGAGGCCAGTCCCGTAGCCATCGGGATCTTCTTGAAATGAGAAGGACCTACTTAGGTAACCTTGGAATTGAATGTATCTCTGGAAGAGGCTTAGGAGGAAGAGCTGTTTAAAGGTTTAGGAAAAGACAGTATTGCCATGCCTAGAAGGCTTGGAAGGAGCACATTGTGTTCTGCATGGGTATTACTGCTTCAAGCCTGGGTTCACACCCTTTCCTGCACAGCGAAGCCAAACACTGACATTGGGATTTTCAGTGAGAGAAAGTGAGGTGTTTATTGCAAGGCACCAAGTGAGGAGAACTGGACCGCTAATGCTTAAGACCCGAACTCTCTGATGACTTATAGGTAAGGGTTTTTCAAGGAAGGGAGGCAGAGATTTCAGGCAAAGTCCTACACCAATACATAAAGGCTACACTTTGGTTTGGTCTAAAAAGGCAGGGCATCTCGAAGTGGGGGAATTTGTAAGTCATAGGTGGATTCAAAGGTTTTTTGATTTGCAATTGGTTCAGGAGTTAAAGCTTTGTTTAAAAATTTGGGATAACCAGAAGAGAATGTTAGCTCTGGCTTGTGAGTATGACTTCCTCCAGGCAGGCCCCTTAGGAAGGAATTTAAAATGAAAAAACAGCGATCAGAGTTCAGTCCTCAGTTCCCCTTTAACCAAAGTCTATGTGCTGGTGGATCTGTTTGGTGGGGCCCAGGTTTCTGAAAACAACTCAGGGACATATGTTAAGATGTTTCTATAGGGGAATCAAACATCTCACGATTCTCTTTTGGCTATTGTTTTAAGCTACTATTACCTTCTTGCTTATTAAGTTATTCATTTATTTCTCAGGGAGAGCTAGGTGCCTATAATTTCCCTTGAAGTAACTCAATATTTTCCTTTATTTCCATGCTTGAGGGGACCTGCAGGCCCCTAAGAGGGGTCCCTGCTCTGCCTTATATGCTTGAGTTGACTTTACCCAACCTTACCAGATAAACCTTTGTGAGAGTTTTTCCTTTCTGTAGTAATTATGGATTTCTGTGAGCTAGCCTGCTCTCTCTTTGTGTAAGCATTTTCAAGGTCAGGGGTGAGTCCTGCAGTTGGGGAGCAATGACCCAGCTTGGAGCTAATTGGCCTGAAATGGTGGTTAGTGGAATTCATGGGGAGGGGGAGGGCAGGCTGACTTCAATTATTGGCAAATCATTACCCCACCTCTCCCCTCTTGGTTTCTTGCTCATAAATATCTGTAGACTTTCTAAAAGTGTTGGAGAACTTTCAATAGAAGGAGCAAAAAACAGTGCCATTGATTGTAGCCATTTGGATGATTCTATCTTTAGCAAGCAGGCAGAGCAGATCTGAGATTGAATGACTGTCACCTGGGACCAGATCTGAACATCTCCTTAACTTAATTTGAGAAGAGTGGTTTCCAGAACTATTTTCTAAACAGCAGAACTTTTTATCCTCCTTCTTAAATGTTTCGCATATGAGCTTTTATGTAAAACTGGTGGTCCTGCAGCTTGGAGAGTGGGGAGGGTAATGATCATGGTCCATCTCCCCCATTGGGCCCCCTACCTACCCATAAGCGCTGTGAGAAACCGTGAAGCACTGTTCTCGAGAAGTCATTTGGAAATCAATGTTTTGGTATAAAAATAAGGTACAGACCACACAAGTCCTCTACAGATGGCAGCTTTCAGCAAATCGTGTACTCCTGCAAAATCATCCGTGCTGTCCTCATGTCTTCAGAGAGTAAAACTAAAATAACAGATAAAAGACAAAACAATTGAACCCCGTACCAATGCTTAACAACTTGGATTTTTAAAAAAATGCGTAAGCTGTAAATTGAGTTTGTTAAATCACAAGGAAGCGAAAGTTCTTTGGAAGATGATGGGATGTCTCCACAGCCCATCTAATTCACAACTTCCTGTGGGGGAGAGGCTGGTAGCACACAGCTTGGGCTCTGCCTGCCTTGCTTCTTTTTACAATTAGGTCTTGATGGGAGCAAAGCAGCCACTGATGAGTGCCCGGTAAGCCGGCACACTATTCCAGTGGCCTTTCAGGGTGAGTCAGTCTGCGTCTTCAAACTGGCAATTTGGAGGCTATAATGGGAAATCTGTTTGTTTGCTTCTTTTCACTCCCAAGCCGGCAGCCTCCCCTCCAAGACAGAGAATTCGTTAAAAAAAAACAAAACAAAAAACAAATGAAGGAAATTCCCCAAAGAACCTTCCCAGGGAACAACAAAAACATCCATTGTAAACAGCAGGTTTGTCTTCTGACAGGTTTTGTTTGCAAATGATAACAATTACAGGTAATTTTTCATTTCAATTGGAGGAGCAGGTATTAAAAGAGAGCGAGAGGAGGAGGAGAGAGGGAAATGAGAGCAGAGAGATCTCCCAAGTGCCTTATTCACTACCAGGTCTACAACCTAACATGAGTGTGGAGGGCTAGGTAGCGTCTCCTCATTCCATTAAGTGAGATCTAATTGTGGCTGCTTGGTCTGTTGGCAGATGCAGTTTCTACATAACAACAGCCCAGAGACAGAGCTGCGTGATTAATGCCTCCAGCTGTCATATGCCCCATTATCTGTGCATTTGCATAACTTAATGGTTTAGGACAGGGGAGAGAGGATGCTTAATTTAATGTTTAGCAGGCCCTTGATAGCTGAATAATTTAAGAACTGTCAAGGGGGGTCAGTCCTACAGCGATTCAGCAAGACAGCTATGATTTCTGCATATCGTTAAAATTCTTTCTTAGGCGATTTTTTTTTTTTAAAGAAAAAAGAACAACAATGCCTGAAAGGAAAACACTGATTTTTCTCTGTTAACCATTTCCTCCCTTAGGCAAGTGGAAATTTGCTTTTGATGGCAATTAGGTGTCTGAATGCATCAGGGCGGGGAAAGATTAAACCCAGTCCTTTCCTTCTCTCTCCTCCCTTCTGTACCCTCCAGAAACATCTTCCCTCCCATTCTGATTTTGGTTCCTCTTATTCTCTTTGTCGCCTCAACCATCTCACCCTTTTATGACCCATTTACAATTATTTTCCACTTTACCCCCAGCCTCTCATTTAGCTGAGAGGCGGGTACAGGAGGGACAGTGCAAGGGTGGAGCATAATTTGCTTAAAATCAACTAACAACCCAACCTGCTTTCAATAGGAAACACTGTCAGTTTCATTAGTTGCTAATGAATATTATTAAACTAATCTGTCATTTGTTTTCTAATTATGTGTCACCAGGCATCACAGTGGCAGCTGAGGTGACTGCTGGTGAATAATTTCCCCCCTTGCATTCCTTTTTTAAAATTCAGACTAAGAACAGGCAGGAATGATTAGCAATAATTTGAACCTGAAAATAAGCACCCTCCACTCCACCCCTGACTTTCAATAATAATTTTTCTCCCACACATTTATAACACGGTCTGGATCTTCCTTGCCACTCACTTTGACAGCCCACCCCCAGGGCAAGACCCTGGCCACTGTCAAACTTGGGACAGCCTCACTTCTGGAATCTCCCACTCGACTGAGATCACAACACCCCATCATTTTTCATCATCGTTCTGTGATGGGTTTGGGCTGGACTCATTGGCCATCACAATTCTATAGTCTAGAGTTCGGGCTGAACGTTGCATGGGCTGGGTTGCTCAGTGGTGCTCCTCTGGTCTGGAGGGTTCCAGTTGATTTTGCTTGCATGTGTTATAGCTGGATTGCGAGAAACAATGCCAACATGCAGGGAAGGTCAGATTATGAGTCCTTTATTGACACTGGCGACCAAGAGCAGATTAGTGTCCCAAATAACTCTCAGCGGTGAACAGAGTGAGTAGTGGGTTTTTAAAAGGTAAACATTACATAAACTGTACAGTTTGATTGATATTTCTTGGCAAACCATATGATTAGTAAGGGGTGGTAAGGGGTACGGATGGTTACAGAATTTACACAACCAGGGAGTTTCCAATCACCGAGGGGCACAGGAATGTGGGTATACGGTATGATTACATGAAGGTTACATAAGGAGGTCATCTCTAGGCTGAGATGGAAGATCTGTTACAAAATGGAGTTACTTACTCATGTCAAGCAAGCTATTTCAGCAGGCTATTATAGGGTTTTGCAGATAGATATTTCACTTGCCTGGCATCTCCATGGACTGACTAGACTGTGTGGCTCAGCAGGCCCCCTTTCCCCCTCTGTGAGTTTCTTCTTACGTGATAGCTTAGGGTCCCAAGGATGGTTGTTCCAAAGACTTAGAGTAGAAGCTGCCAGTGTCTAAAGACCTGACCTGGGAATTCCTATGGCATCATTTCATTTCCAACATATTTTATTAAGCAATACAGTCAGAGCCCACCAGACTCAAGAGGAGTAGAGAACTCCTAATGGGAGGGTGTCAGAGTCTGTGGCCATCTGTAATTTACCCAGACTCACAGATGCTCCATCACTGGTTCCCTGTCAGAGGCCTTGGACATCTCTCCTCCTAGCCCCTTTTACTCAGTTGGTTTCTCAGCAATATGAGTTTCCAACTTCCTGGCTTTTCCACCAGAATTAAACCTGCAATTTCATCAAGCATGAGCAACCCTTGCCTCTCCTCTTATTTGAGCTGTTGAGTGCAGCCCAGAAATATTGCATGAGTGGTCCCACTAAAACCAAATAAGTTTAGATTTCAACTGTGTCCTCAAAGCTGCCTGGTCAGCCTTCTCTTTGTTTTCTGATTTCTCTCCAATTTCCTATGAAATAGTTGCCTTCTCTGGCAGTGCCCAACCTAGCTCTTCCCCTCAAAGGACTTCATTTGATCTAATTCTTAGCAGATGGCTTTGCCTCCTACTTCCCAGAGGCATGAGCATCCTCTGCCACCTATATACACCTGCTTCAAACTCCTTTTGATGTAAAGATGTCTTTCCCTCCTTTCAGATCAGTCCATCCCACCAAATGCAACCTTCATTCCACTATCTTTTCCTGGAGGACCGATTGTGATTTCTTTTCTGGGTACATTCCTCTTAGCCTATAAAGATGCATGCTACGGTTCTTGAAAGAGTTGCCTACACTTGTAGAATTCACAGTCTCACTTTCCTTCAACTCCCCTGCTTGTTGTAATCAGATTCTTGGACCTCCCTGACATTGCTGTGGCAAAAGTTGCCAGGGGCTCCTGATCACTGTATCCAAGGGCCAGTTTTCAGTTCTTACTTGGTGTTTGTATCATTGACTCCCTCCTTCCCACTTAGTCTCCTTTTTTTTTTTATTAACCTGCTGTTGTTCTACCATTTCTTACATCTTAGTCCATTTGGGCTGCTATACAAAATATCACAACTGGGTAGCTTATAAACAAACAAAAAAATTACTTCTCACAGTTGTTGAGTCTGGGAAGTCCAAGATAAAGTCACTGGCACCTGGCAAGGGCTTGTTTCCCAGTTAACAGATGTTCCATTCTCATTTTGTCCCTACATGGTAGAAGGGGCCACCAAGCTCCCTCAGGCCTTTTTTTTTTTTTAAGTTAGAGTCTCACTTGGTCACCCAGGCTGGAGTGTGGGTGGCTCGCTCACGGTCACCCCAGTGTCAACCTGCTGGGCTCTGGATCCTTCTGCCTCAGCCTTCCAAATAGCCAGAATCACAGGCTCGTGCTACCACGCCTGACTACTTTTTGATTTCTTGTAGAGACAAGGTCTCACCAAGTTGCCTGGGCTGGTCTTGAACCCGTGGGCTTAGGCCATCCACTTGCCTCGGCCACTGGAAGTGCTGGGATTACAGGCTGAGCCACCAAGCCCGGCCTAATCTCCCACATACTCTGTTTTTTTTTTTTTTTGAGTTGGAGTCTCACTCTGTCGCCCAGACTGGAGCGCAGTGGCCGCTCCCGGCCACCGCAGCCTCGACCTGCTGGGCTCCGGCGATCCTTCTGCCTCAGCCATCTGAGTAGCCGGAATTACAGGCATGCGCTACCACGCCTGGCTGATTTTTTTTTGATTTATTGTAGAGATGAGGTCTCGCCAAGTTGCCCAGGCGGGTCTTGAACCCGTGGGCTCAGGTAATCCACTCACCTCAGCCTCCCAAAGGCGCGGGATTACAGGCTGAGCCACCGAGCCTGGCTTCCTACATACTCTTATCCTGCTATTTCCACAGCACTGAAGAAGTGCTTCCGACATGCAAATTTGAGTAAGTCACTGCCCTGCTCAAAATCCTTCGCTGGCTTTCCATTGCCTAAAGATTAAGGTACACACTTTTAGCCTGGCATATTACATACTTCCTGCTTCTAAGCTTCACCTGTCTCTATTTGCCTCACCCTAGCCTCCAGCTCCATTGTTGTGTTGTGTCTTCGTGCCTTTGCATATGACTTTTCTGCCTGGAATTCCGCCCTTCCTCTTTCATTAGGCAGTTCCTACGTATACTTTAGTTCTCAGCTCAAGTTTCTTTAAGATACTTTAGCTCTTGCTCCCTGGGAGACATTTGGCAGTGTCTGGAGAAATTTTTGGCTGGCACAAGTTGGGGATACTAATGGCCGGGGATGCTGCATGCCCATGGGACAATGCCTCACTACAAAGACATATTTGGCCCAACATGTCAATAGCGTTGCGTCTGAGAAACTTTGCTTTAGATCAGTTTTCATACAACTATTCCTTCATATTTATCTCTTAAATATCTTCCACATGGTATTTTATTTATTCGAACCACATGTTTTTCTCCTTAGATTGTGTGAACCAAAGAAGAAGATTTTATTTTCTGGCAGATAAAACATCTTAAGAGGTATTTATTTAACAAATGGCTTTAGTTGATGTTACTCCTAAATTTTTCCTGCCTACCTTCCTGATTGTTCATGCAGCTATTATCAATCATTTGTACTTTAGAGTGAATGAGGCCTGGTTGGTTTCTGGAGAATAAATTGATTGCTATGGGAAAGCAGCTTAAGACAAGGACGGGATGCAGAAGAGGCACTGAAGTTGTTGCCTGTCTCATGAGCTTGTCTTCCTGTGTTCCCTTTTCTTCGTTTTATCCCCAAAGCTTTTCAGAACGTCTCCAGGAAGCTTGCATTTACCTTGGGTTTCTAAGACTTCTAACAGTGGAAATCAGAAGGGAGAAGTGATATTTGTCAGTTCTTGGTTCCATTCCCACCCTTCTATGTTCTTCTGTGTATTCCTGGGGGTGAAATCTCACCTCTCTAAACAACCGATTTCCTCTTCTTTGTATTAGAATTCAAATGCTATATTTACTAGAGTTCATACCCTAATCTCTAGGAAAGCAAAATTTTATAAGAATCAATCTAAGCCTCAATAACCCATAAAAATGCAAAGTTCCTACAAAAGGGAATGTACCAGACTAATACTAGATCATTCCATGTCTCATCAGAAGGCATTTGAGATTCAAAGATTCTCTACCTCACCCTCTAAGTCTTATAGCCTTCTTGCATGAATTGATAGGATTGATCTAATTTTCTGTTCTCTAAAATTATAAAGCAAGTCCTGAATTTTTTTCCTTCTAATTGAGGAAATATAGTCCTTAGATACAACAGCTCCGAATGTCAACCACAGGAGTACCTGGTTGCTTTGACAATCTTGCATGTTATATTAGCATGAAACAATTACTCAGAGGTAGAATAGCCTTGTTTGTTCCATCACATAATCATGCATCAAGCAGGCATTTTTTCTGAGAAGCTATTAAAAACCTTCTGATGCCTTCTTATCATAATTAGAATAAAATCCAAACTATTTACCCTAGCTTACTCTACCTTTTGTTGTTGCATCTGCTGACCTCCGCTCCCCACCCCGGACTCATCATCCCACTCTCCCACTAACTCACCGTGCTTTAGTCATACTGGCTGCTTTTCTGTTACTCAAATACTAAAAACTTGTATCTGACTCTGAATTTTTCTACTTGTTGCCCAGAACACTCTCTTATATGTTTTTAGGGTCAAATCCTTCTTACCATCCAGTTCTCAGATGTAATATGACTTCTTCAGAGAGGATTTCATTCATGATTTTCTATAAAGTTGCTCCCTACCCCAAGTCATTCTTCCCTGTATATTTCTCTTTAACATGTAGTAGTTTATATTGCCATATTGTTTATTCGTTAAGTTGTTGATCATCTGTCTCTCACTACTAAAATGTGACCTCCATGGAGGCAGGGAGATTCTCTCTTCACCATAGCATCTTCTCTTGAGTTTAAGATATTTTCTGGAACATCTTGAGGTGCCTGAAAGATACTTGTTGAAAGAATTTGTTGCGGGAACACAGAGAGGCCATGACACCGAGGCTATTTTAGGAAGTAGCAGTTTTTTTTTTTTTTTTGAGTTGGAGTCACTCTGTCGCCCAGACTGGAGTGCAGTGACCGCTCCCGGCCACCGCAGCCTCGACCTGCTGGGCTCCGGCGATCCTTCCGCCTCAGCCTTCCAAGTAGCTGGAACTACAGGCGTGCGCTAACACGCCCGGCTAATTTTTTTGATTTTATTGTAGCGATGAGGTCTCGCCAAGTTGCCCAGGTGGGTCTCGAACCCTTGAGCTCGGGCAATCCACTCACCTCAGCCTCCCAAGGTGCGGGATTACAGCCTGAGCCACCGAGCTCGGCTAGGAAGTAGCAGTTTTATTAGCACCGGCGTGACTCAGCCAGCTAATGCTCTGGGGCTGAGCACCCAGGGGAGGGAGTAGAGGGGTCTTATACCTTAGTTTAGGTAAGGGAGAGGGTCGGGTTGAGTGACTATACATTTTATTTGGAATTTACAAGGTTGTACTCAGCAAAACCAGATTTTCAAAGAACAAATGGTCTCCTCTCCAGGATATGTATAACAAACTGGGATTGTAAACCGATAACTTCACAAAGAGAGGATTTGGGTTAAGGCTGTGAATTGGTCACTAATCTTGCATCTCTAGGATAGCCGTCTTTGGCTATTTGGTTTTCTCAAGCAAAACCTGTCTAGCAGGTTTTCGGAGCTTGCCGATTGATCTCCAAAAGGAATACTTTAAACTGTTATCAGCCCCTCTCTGCCACAACTTAATTAGCTGTTTTCTACTAATTTCTACTCAGTTCAGTAAGTATTCACTGTACATCCCCCCTGTGTATGGTACTGTGGTGAGAGATAAAGAGATGAGTCGGACGTGGTGCTTCTTACCACTTGTATTCAATATGGAGGGAGGGATGGGCTGTGTCAACAGCCACAATCTCTATCCCCTACAACAACCAATTTATACTGAGCTCTCAGGATATGCTGGGCACTTTGCTGAGTGTCTACAGATTTTATCTCATTGAATCCTCGCAACACTTCATGACATGGGTGTTAGTAAATCCATTTTACAGAGGAGAAAACGAAAATTTAGAGGTTGAGTCTTTATCCTAAGTCACACAGGTATTAAATGACAAAGCCCAACATTGAACTTAAGTCTGTGTGAGTCTAAAACTGTGCTTGGCACTGCGCTTCATGACACCTGTGTTTTCAAACACCTAATTTTGCTTTTCAGGATACCTGTGATATAAAAGAGGCAGGTTCAAAACCGAGTGATCAAAGGGTCATTGTTGAAAAAAACCTAGCCCAGTTCAAGACAGAAGATCTCATATAATATCTTTTAACATCTTTTGAATATGTTCTGTAATGCAAATTTTAATTCAACCCACACATGCGTAAAGCTAAGAAATGTAAATAAAACTGCCTTCTTATTGCAATACAATCAGCATCTAGACTTTAATCCCAGCTTGAAATGTGACAAATACCACCAATATTGTACGCTATATTTTCAGTAAAAATTTTGGTGGGGTGATGACATAGAAAACAATTTGATTCCTTAAATCACCACCCTGATTTCAAAGAAAGGAAGATAAGGAAAAGGGAACTCTATTTTCTATTTTAGGGCAATAAAATTTGTTAGCTGAACAATAAAGATTTCGCGAAACACTGGATTACACTCTTGACTTTATTGCTAACTCAGAGCTTCATCTCATGTTTGATGTTCTAGGAAAGAGTAGTGAGGACAAGAGAGAGATAAGTGATGTATGTGAAGACAGTCCGATACAATTTAGAGCTTAGTCTAAAAATGTGCCTCTTCCCCACAATTCCTAAGAAGATTCTTTCCTCTTGTGTCACCTTCTGCCTTTCTACCAATTAGAAATTCATTCCTTTTTTTTGAAAGTGAGAAAGCAGGATTTATTGAGAGGACAGAGGAGCTCCCACAGTGGGAGGGGACCCAAAAGGGTTGCCCTTCTGGGGCCGAAAACCTAGTGCTTATATAGCCCTAAGTCCAAGCCAATTGACTAGCATTAGCTGTGAACTGTAGCTATTCTGATTGGTCAGTATTAAGGGCCAATCGGCAGGAGGTAGGGGCATAATGGTGAGCTGATTGGTTGCTTTTCAATCCCAGCAGTGAGTACTTAAGCTCTAGCTTCAGAGGTTCTCTGGGAGCTTGTTTACCAACGCTAAACCTGCAAGGCCTGCCAGGAGTTTGAAACATTGTTCTCAGAGGACCCACCTATCTGTCTGCCTAGCCTTTCTCTAGCTATCTCCTGTCTCATTTCCTTCCTCTGGAGTAGTAACCCTAACTGCCGTTAGGGAGTAAGGACATAAGGACGATGACCGGTCTGGCTACTTCCTGCTGATCATGGGCGTAGTATGGGGACAGCAGCTAGGGATCCTCCGGAGGGCGATCTAATGGTCCTCGTAGAAAGAAGCTTCCACACAACGTTCCATCTGCATCACTATTTGGAGTTTGATGGCCTCTAGGTGAGAAGAAACGAATTTTACAAGAAGGTTAACTATGTATAGGGACCAAACACAAGCAAAACAAAAGGAGCTATTAAGGGAAAAACCCATGTCCATATATTGGAAACCAGAGGATAAAGAAACATTGTAATCAACTGGGTCCTGAAATTACCTGTTCTTGTAAAGAGTCAATGATTTTATTATTATTTTATAACCTGTAAAGTCTCTTCTACTTGGCAGGAAGTGTTAATACGGAAACAAGTTTCATTTAATAATGTGCGTGTTCCTCCACATTCTGCCTGAGCATATCCAACGCTTGACTAATTACCCTGTTGAGCCAAGTACATAATGGAGGGTGAGAGAGGGTGCTTATAGGAAGCTAGGGCCAATGATAATGAAAATAGGTAGCAAAATAGATTATGCGTTTTGTTCATCGCCATGAGGGAAACTTCTACGGAACAATTCCACGGGTGCTCAGGGTTAAGGGGTCCTTGACAGAGACATCTAATGGTACAAATCAAGAAGAAAACAGCCGGGCTCGGTGGCTCAGCCTGTAATCCCGCGCCTTGGGAGGCTGAGGCGAGTGGATTGCCTCAGCCCGCGGGTTCGAGACCCGCCTGGGCAACTTGGCGAGACCTCGTCTCTACAACAAATAAAAAAATTAGCCAGGTGTGGTAGCGCATGCCTGTAGTTCCAGCTCCTTGGAAGGCAGAGGCGGAAGGCTCGCCGGAGCCCAGCAGGTCGAGGCTGCGGTGGCTGGGAGCGGCCACTGCACTCCAGTCTGGGCGACAGAGTGAGACTCCAACTCAAAAAATAAAAAATAAAAAAAAAGAAAACAAAGGCAGTAAGTATAGGTAGAACCATCAGGAGGGAATCCACGGGCAGTTAGTAGTGGCACTTATCTTTTATAATTTTAGTTCGATTCTGCATGCTCTTCTGGGTCAGCTGAGGCAACTTCTCCTGGACTCCACATTTTCACGTCTTCCATCGAGCTCCACGTTTGGGCACCAAAACTGATGTGGATTTTTCAGGTCAGCCTGGACTTCGAGAGTGTCGGCTCATGGGTCGGCCAGCCAAGCCCCAGAGAGGGTGTAGGGGCTGGTAAGTCTAGCCCCGGAAGTGTCA
>CAUYQG010166360.1:0-21487 GCA_963574415.1 Tarsius wallacei
CCATGCCCGGCTAATTTTTTTATTTATTGTAGAGATGAGGTCTCACTTGCCCAGGCGGGTCTTGAACCCGCGGGCTCAGGCAATCCACTCACCTCAGCCTCCCAAAGGCGCGGGATTACAGGCTGAGCCACCGAGCCCGGCTAGTAATTGTTTTTAAAACTTCATAGTATTCTTAGTGTTGAATTGTTATTTTTAAATATTTTTTTGAATATTTTCAATGTGTGGTTGGTTGAATTTGCACAAATGTATAACCTATAGATATGGAAGGCCAGCTATACCTCATTTTATGTAGTTTGTTTAACTGTGTTTGGACATTTAGGTCATTTCTTTTTTTTTTTGAGTTGGAGTCTCACTCCGTCGCCCAGACTGGAGCGCAGTGGCCGCTTCCGGCCACCGCAGCCTCGACCTGCTGGGCTCCGGCGATCCTTCCGCCTCAGCCTTCCCAGTAGCCGGAATTACAGGCGCGCGCTACCACGCCCTGCTAATTTTTTTGATTTATTGTAGAGATGAGGTTTCGCCTGCCCAGGCGGGTCTCGAACCCGCGGGCTCAAGCAATCCACTCACCTCAACCTCCCAAGGCGCGGGATTACAGGCTGAGCCACCGAGCCCTGCTTAGGTCATTTCTAATAGCTTCAAATTATAAGTAATCTTTGATGAATATTATCCTTGTGCATATGTTTTTTGTTTGTTTGTTTGAGATAGGGTCTCCCTCTGTTGCCCAGGCTAGAGTGCAGTGGTATGATCTCAGCTAACTGTAGCATCAACCTCCTGGGCTCAAGGGATCCTCCCACCTCAGCCTCCCAAGTAGCTGGGACTACAGGCACACACGACCATGTCTGGCTAGTTTTTGTATTTTTTATAAAGACAAAGTCTTGCTATGTTGCCTGGGCTGATCTTCAATTCCTAGACTCAAGTGATCCTCTCGCCTCAACCCCCCAAAGTGTTGGGATTACAAGCGTGAGCCACTGCACCAGCCCATATGTGTGTTTAAATGGTTGGAGGTGTGATTTCACGGTGAATTTCCAGAAGTGGAATTCCTGGGTGAAAGAGTAAATATGTGTGTAGTTTTGTTACACATTGCCAAATTTTTCTTTGTAGGGGTTGTTGCCATTTTGTATTTATTTATTTATAGTCGAGATTTTGTGTGTGTGTGTGTGTATGATGTATATATGTATGTATGTATGTACTTAGAGTCGGGATCTCACTCTGTCACCCAGTCTGGAGTGCAATGGCACGATCATGGATCACCACAGCCTTGACCTCCTGAGTGCAGGCCATCCTTCTGCCTCAGCATCCCCCCCAACCCACAAGGAGCTGGGACTACAGATGCACGTCACCACTCCTGGCTAATTTTTTTATTTCTATTTTTTGTAGAGATGAGGTCTTGCTATGTTGCCCAGGCTAGTCTTGAACTCTCGGGCTCAAGCAGTCCCCCTGCCTTGGCATCCTAAAGTGTTGGGATTACAGGTGTGAATCACTGCGCCTGGCCTCGTTTTGTATGTATACCAGTAAAGTTTGAACATGTATTTCCCACAGCTTCACAAAGTGTATTTTCAATTTGGTATGTTGGTGTAGTTTTAATTTTCTTGGTTGTCCTTATTTCTGTTTTTTGGTTCATGTTCCATATTTTTCATTTACTGAAGCTGTCAGCCCTTTCACTCTACCACATACCAGCTCCAGACATACGCAGTTTTGCACTTTTATGCCTTCACTTTGAAAACCTGAATGAAAATGGTTGTCTACAAATCTGCTGAAGTCTCCGCCCAAACACCTGTTCTCTTCCTTTTATTTTTTTCCTGGTCCCTGAGGAACAGGGGCTTCTTTGTCTTGTCTTGTTTTCTTCTTCTCTTAGAGGACCTTGTTCCCATTTTACCTCCTCTCATTTCCGCCCTATCATAATATTTATTGACTCTTCTGCCCTTGGGTATGTCCTCTTTCTGTTCTTTATGTTGTTTCCCCTTGTGTGCAGTGCCCTTTCCACCTGTGGACTTTTATGGTGTTAACAGAAAGCCCATTCTTGAAGCTGTGGAAATGCTTTAAAACTAATTTCTGTCTACATCGTCATCTTTAGTAATTTCTGCTGTTTCTTACGTTCCCAGGTAGATTATTTTCACTTTGTATTATGAAGAGTTTTAAGCAAATGTAAAACCACCTATAATACTGTCATAGTTTCTTGTTGGGGCTGTCTCTTATCAGTCAGCCCCAGCAGCTTTTTCTAGTCAGTCCTGTTTATGCATTTTCCCTTCCCAAATTCTAGAGATAATGTAATTGCATTTGAATACACTTCATATGTATCTTTAAAACATAATCACAATATCGTCATACCTAAAATTAACTTACAAGAGCTCCTTAATATTTTCAAATAACCATCCATTATTTTGTAATTATCACTTCTTAAGGTTTTATTATATTTTGTTTGAATTTGTTGATGTGCCTTTTAAGGATATCTATAGGTTCCTCTTCCCTCCTCTCTGTTTAGCTTGCCTTTTTTTTTTTTTTTTTTTTTTGAGATAGGGCCTTGCCATATTACCCAGACTGGAGTACAGTGGCATGATCATAGCTCACTACAGCCTCCATTCTCAGCCTCAAGCCATTCTCCTGCCTAGGCCTCCCAAAGTGGTGGGATTACAGGCATGAGCCATTGAGCCTGGCGTTTATTTATCTTTCTATCTATTCTTTGAAGAGACTAGGTGGTTTGTTTTATAGGGATTTTTTTTGGTTAGAATTTTGCTTAATTGTATTTCCATACTGTATTATGTTTTACTTTTTTATGTTATTTAAATTGGTATTGGGATCTGCAGACTTGATCCGATTCAGGTTCAAGATTTTTGGTCTTGTTTTGTTTTGTCAAGGCTACCTTGCTCTTGAGACATGAGGTATCTGGTTGTCACTGTTTATGGGATGTTAGCAGACATTGATGCTCTGTCCTAAGACAGTTTCATTAGCTCACCCAGACTTTAAGCTGCTCGACAAGGCACTAGATCTTGTAATTCCATAGGGCGTCTTATAGCAATAAGAATATTTAACTTGATAATAATTTTAAGCCACTTGATAGTACTTTTAAAAAACACTTATGATTAATAACAGAATCTAGATTTTGAACAGTCTGAATTGGTCTTCAGTTTGGTGATTCCTTACCCTGAAATTAGGGTTTTCTCCTGTTTCATTTTGCAGGTCTTTCCTCTTTCAGATATCTGAAGCATGGAGTGTGTCTTGAAGCTAATTAACTAAAAAGATGTAATTTTTTCACTGTGCTAATAATTTTGTTGGACTGTTGATATTTGATAAATGATTTTGTCTTTCAGTAATAGTTAAGGTTATTTTGCTAATCTTTAATAATTTTGTAATTGGGATTGTCATTACAGTCATTTTTTTTTCCCTCCCCATAGAACATTCCTGATGTAGATGAAGAAGGTTATAGTATTAAACCAGAAGCAAATCAGAATGATATCCTTTTATCATCTGGGTATTCTTATCAATTGTGTTGGCCTATTAGTAGACAGTAATAGCAAAATAATGTATTAAAGACTTCAAATTTTTAGTTAATTACAAAATATGACTCCTTATTTGACATGTTTTTATTAATAAAACTTAGTGATTTTATTTCTGTTAAAATTTTTCTTACTCTTAAAGGTTTTCTTCCTTTTTAAAAATAAATGTGTGGAAAAACTGGTTATACATTACGGTAATTTGAAAATTTAATTCTTTGACCGATATTCACATACCAAAGAGAATCATTTCTACTCATCTAGTGACTCTGACTCCGAAGATGAAGAACCAAAGAAGTATCGGATAGAAATTAAGCCTGTGCATCCACATAACGCACATCGTACAATGGCTTCTTTGGATGAATTAAAAGTGTCTATAGGGAATATAACACTCTCCCCAGCAGTATCTGTAAGTAAGAACATGTTTATGCTCTTTTATAGAAGTCTTTATTTTTCTTATCTCGTTAATTCTGGAGATGATTAAAAGTCCCAGCCAGAGCAACATGGTGAAACTTTGTCTCTACAATAAATTTTAAAAAAATTAACCAGGTGGTTCCTGCTACTTGAAAGGCTGAGGTGGAAGGATCGCCTGAGTCCCGCAGGTTGAGGCTGCAATAGCCATCATGTGCCACTGCACTCTAGCCTGGGCTGCAGAGTGAGACTTTTGACTCAAAAAAAAGAGAAAGAAATTAATAAAAAGTAAAGCATCACTTAGCAATTGTTAAGCATGTGGGATGAAGGGAGTATTTTACTTATTTTTATATAGGCAAATAAACTTGTGAGTTGGACTTAGTTTTGCCTGCTTTTAGAAGTATTTTATAAGAAAATGAAAATGTAGAAAATTCACTATTTCTGTCATTTGTTATATTTTATAAACAATGTCTCAGGCAGAATTTTGTGAACTGGCAGTGTTAGTCTTTTCCTCATCTAATTTTAAAGTTTTTCTTTCATGTTTTGTGAACCTTATGTAAAAGAGAATTCCATAAAAATGCATTTTAAAATTAAATTATATCTTTGCATTTTTTATCTGTCACTGTAACATTTGTTTTCCCATACTTTTCACCAAGGAAAGGCAAAGATAAGATTTCTTAGTGATAATGGTTAATTCTTCAATTCTAAAATACCATGCTTAATAACTTTTGAGGGAGAATAAAATATTACCATAATAAAACTTTTTGTGATGTCATATTTTAAGTTCAGAAATGTTTCACTATGGGAAGAGAGCATGTCTTAGAATAATAGTTAAGTATATCTGTACATGATCATCATGATTAATATTAAATCTCTTCTATTTTATAATAGAGAATAAAAGTTCTCACCATTTCATATTATTATCCAGTTATATATTTTAAGTGACCTACATGTATATGTTTGGAGAAAAAGTGTTTTTCTCCTAATTGTACACTTTAGAATTTAATTTCAGAAGTATTTTTTTCTACTAAAAAGATTTCTAAAGTGAGATCTTATTGTACCATTACTTTTTTTTGAGTTGAAGTCTCACTCTGTCGCCCAGACTGGAGTGCAGTGACCGCTCCCGGCCACCGCAACCTCGACCTGCTGGGCTCTGGCGATCCTTCCGCCTCAGCCTTCCGAGTAGCCGGAATTACAGGCATGCGCTACCATGCCCGGCTGATTTTTTGTAGAGATGAGGTCTTGCTTGCCCAGGCGGGTCTCGAACCCGCGGGCTCAGGCAATCCACTCACCTCAGCCTTGCAAAGGCGCGGGATTACAGGCTGAGCCACCGAGCCCAGCTTGTACCATTACTTTTTAACATTAAGGTTAGTGTTGAATTATAGAGAGAGTTTCTTACAATACGGTAGCCATAGATGAAGTGTGAGGTTGTGAACCATTAAAAATTTGTATTGTGTAAGAGTGTAACTTAATTTAAAATATATATGTAAGTAAATGGAATAAGAGCCCAAAGGAATATACCAGAGTATTAAGCATCTATCTCTGGGCAGTGAGATCATGATTGGTTTTAAATTTTCTCTTTTGTACTCTTCCCTCTTTTCTATTTTTTTAAAAAATGAACATATATATACACACATATATTTACGTGTGTGTGTGTGTGTGTATGTGTATATACTTTTTTTTTTTTTTTTTGAGTAGGAGTCTTCACTCTGCTCCTCAGACTGGAGTGCAGTGGCACGCTGGAACAAGTGTGTACCTCCACGCCCAGCTAATTTTTTGATTAACTGTAGAGATGAGGTCTTGCCAAGTTGCCCGGGCTGGCCTTGAAACCCTGGACTCAAGACAGTTCTCTCACTTTCACCTCCCAAAGTGCTGGGATCATGGGCATGAACCACCGTGTCTGGCCAAACATGTATTAATTTTTTACTCAGAAAAATAATAATAAAAATTTTAATAGTTGATATTGATTTTGAAAATATGTTATCTTTAAGTATATTGTGTTGCCCAGTTTGCTTAACTTTTTTCCACCTAACAATCTATGTGTTTTAAGGTATGTATATTTTAAATACGATTTAAAAGGAAGTAGACAAATTTTTAGAGCAGGAAAATACAATGTTTAAAATTCTAAACTGACTTTCTTTTTTCTTTCATGTACTACCAGAGACATAGTCCAGTAAGTACAATATTTTATATTTTTGCCCATTGACTTTTTAAATCATTGTAATGTTTGAATACTGATTTTTAAAATACTCGTATTAAAATTTTAGATTAGCAAGTTACAGTATCTTGCTGTAGATATTGTTTTAGTACTTCTAACAACATTTTATTGGGCGTTAAAAGTACATTTTTTAAAACTGTAAAACAGCTACTGAAAGTTTTTTTTCTAGATATCTTTTATGTAAATACACTTTACAGTTGAGCAGACATACTAAAAAAACTTAAAATTAGGTTGCCAGTATTAATACTTTGCCATATTTAATTCCCAAATTAAATTATTTCTTTAATGATACCTAGTCTTTGCATTTCTGTTTTAGGTTCAGATGAACCGGAATTCGTCTAGTAAGTTTGACATTTGATTTGGTTGTTTTATGTCTACTAAAATTTATAAGGCAATTTGTTAATCTTGTAACTTTATGTAACTATAGAAATAAATCTTTTCTGATCATGTACCTTAATGACTGACTAGAAGGATACTTATTTTAAACAGAACACAACTTACCTGTATTATCTCTTTTAGAGCTAAGAGGCATGCTTTAAACTTTAATACATGGCTACAATGTTTTTCAGACATTGACAAAACCATAAATTAACTTATTTAAGAATGCTGAATTGTTTCACTGGCATACTCTGTTTCATGAGCCAGAAGGCATTTGTAAGATGAGATAAGATAAATAATATTTAGCTTTACCTATTTTTAAGTCATATCACAATTACAATGTCTTTTTTTTTTTTTTTTTGAGTTGGAGTCCCACTCGTTTGCCCAGACTGGAGTGCAGTGGCTGCTCCCGGCCACCGCAGCCTCGACCTGCTGGGCTCCGGCGATCCTTCCGCCTCAGCCTTCCGCGTAGCCGGAATTACAGGCGCGCGCTACCACGCCCGGCTAATTTTTTTGATTTATTGTAGAGATGTGGTTTCACCTGCCCAGGTGGGTCTCAAACCCGCAGGCTCAGGCAATCCACTCACCTCAGCCTCCCAAGGCACGGAATTACAGGCTGAGCCACCGAGCCCGGCTACAATTTCTATTACATTGTTTTAAATGTAGAAACTTAATTATTCTAAAAACACCTTTTACAGAATCATGCATTAAAAATAACAAGGGTTGTGGGAAAAATAATTGAGGCAGTCCACCCAAAAGCTATGTGATTTTGTTAATAGAATGCTTAACAAAAACTGTATCATCAATCTTAATAAAAATTCTAACACAAGTCTTAAAAGATCTGGTAAGTTCATAATAAGTACCAAATAAAAGAATTTTGCCTTTGAAAAAAGAAATGTTGATGGTAGCTTGATGATAGGGGACAGGAGGATAAATGGAGGCTGCTGAGTTATGGAGATCAGAACAAAATGAAGAAGTATTGGAGAAGAGCACAGGAAGCACTTTGAGGCAGAATGAACAGCCAAACAAGGCGGTGTAACAGGTGCCATGTACTGTGGTACGCCTCAGTTGATTGTGGCAGTTACGCATATTGAGGTGTTTTGCATTCGTCAGCAGTTGCTTGGTGATGGCAAAACATAAAAGGTACAGGGAAAATTGCTTGACCAACGTGACCTTTGCATTACTGATGCTATTCCCCTGTTTACCACTTGCTTATGAAATGAGTCATGTTACAAAGGCAAAAGACTGTCTTATAAAGAAACTGTTACTCTAGGTTGCTTGCTATAAAATGTTTAATATTTAAAAATAGGGCACCCTTCAGTTTAATAACTACTTTTGATTAATACAATAATCACTAATAATTATCTTAAAATTTGAAAAATGTTTTCATGATTCATCAATTAAAATTCTTGAGTAAAATTTGTATATTTAAACATTTCTTCTAATTTTTAAAGTTGCAGTTCATATTTTCTCTCTTCTAAACAGCAGTTTTATTTTAATGAATACCATAGTTTAGTTGACTTAAATAATTTCTTACTAAAAATGCTATAAGAAATTAAGATTCAGCAGAAATTCAGTTACTTATTGTGTATGATGGAAAACTTGTCAATGTCTTATTTGCCTTTTTTCATAATTGATTATTACATTTATATTACTAGTTACAAAATTTTTAATTGTCAGTAGTATTGGAATATGTGTGTAGAGTTTCTCTTCATGAAAATATCTTATTTCCTCAGATAATGAATTTTTCTTATTTTAATTTTTAAATCAGATGAGGAGTTAACAAAATCAAAGCCATCTGTTCCACCCAATGAGTAAGTTCCATATTTCTTTTTTTTTTTTAAACAGACTTTATTTTTTAGAGCAGTTTTAGGTTCATGGCAAAATTGAACAGAGATGTCCCATCATCTCTGCCCCTTTGTATGCCCAGTTTCCCTCACTGTCAGAATCCCTCACCAGAGTGGTACATTTGTTACAGTCTGTGAACCTGTATTGGCACATTATCATCACCCAAAGCTTGCAGTTTACATTAGAGTTCATTCTTAGTGTTGTACCTTCTATTGATTTTGACAAACGTGTAAAGACATGCATCTACCTTTATAGGATCACACAGAGTATTTTCATGGCCCTGAAAATCCTGTGTGCTCCACCTATTTATCCCTTCTTCTACACCACATTAAATTTTAAGTATCCTCTTCTTTGGTTCCTTTTTCTAGAGAGTTTTGTTTTGTGTTTTAGTTCTACAGTTTCAGTTCTAGTAAGGTGTGATGGATCATTCTGTGTTTCAAAAAGAAGTTAAAAACGCTAAGGCAATTTTGCATGGGTCTCTTTTCACTTTTGAATCTTATCAATAAAAATACCTTGGCCAGGCACGGTGGCTCACACCTATAGTGCCATTGCTTTACTGAGGCGCAGGAGGCGCAGGAATGTGAGGCCAGCCAGGGTAGCGTAGCTAGAGCACATCTCTACTTTAGAAAAGAACTTTCTTTGAGTTAATATTTTTTGCACAGGTAAGGTAGACTTATTGAATCCTTTAAAATTGTTTGATACTTTTGAGGCACTAATTGAGTACAGTGATGGTATTTATGGGATTTGTCGTTTTTAAAGATAAGTTCTTTAGTATTTTAAAGCTTGTTTTTAGGAATCATTTATGTAGTTGTAATGCTAGGCTTGCAAGGTATAGTGTGGTTTCATGTAAGTGCTGCTGTGATACTAGGTACGTACTTTTAGATAAGTAGAACATTTTCATTATAGTGGTCCTGCTTTCTGTATAAGATTTCCTGAAGTATTTTTTAAAACTAATGACAATTTGATACATTAAAATATTTAAACCACCTTTCTGTACTTAAGAAGAACAAAGTTTCTACCCAATTTCATGTCACCTAAATGTTCTGTTCAAGACTGGGTGCTAGGTGTGAATCAGCAGACCAGTGACTGTTTTAAAATTAAGTAGCTGTGTGTCTTTGGGCAGTTCATTGAATACTCAGTGCTCTTTTTTTTTTTTTCATTTGTAAGCTGAAATTATTCTGATTTTGATAGCTTCCAAGGTCTAACAAGATATGATGAATGGGAATTAATCTTCCCCACCTTCCCCTGCCAACTTCAGATTATGTTGTTTTAGGTTCTGCTCATAGCGGTTGACAAATATTGGCTTTTAACATCTGTTAATGAAACTACTTCGCATATCCAGAGTATCCAACTTTTTAATCATGTATATCAAGTTGTTAGAATTCTTTCTAGGAAATAAAAATAAGCGACTAGAGTTTATACTAATGAGATACTCTTTTGTTAAACTTATTTCTTAAATGTTATCCTAGGAAAGGGACCAGTGATTTGCTTGCCTGGGACCCCCTATTTGGACCCTCTCTTGATTCATCTTCTTCATCTTCATTAACATCATCATCGTCAGGTAAATACAGATAAACGTAGACTGTTTTTAAACTGAGGAGTACAGTAGTTGCTCTTTTCTCATTTATTCACCAGTTGTGCATTGTACTTAATTATCAAAATTTCTAGAAATATGTCCTCTGTTCATATTGTGAGATAACAGTGATTTTATACTGGTTTTCTTCTTTTAGTTTAAAAATGTCCTATGGCTTAAACAATAAAAATGTATTAAAAAACAAGTATTTTAAAAATTGATATATTTATTTCTATACATTATTTTATATCGTTACCCAAATAATCATTTTTATTGTTTATAGGCAATTCAAATGGAAAATATACATTATTGTTACTAGTCCTTTCTTAGTAGACATTCTAGTTGCATCTAATTTTCTATTGTTATGAACATTCATAGAAATAACAAATTTTGTACACATCTCATAATATTCTTATAATAATTTATCAGTATAATATTTATGAGTCCCAAGATACGTCCATGGATACTTATTGCCAAACTGCTTTCTTTTTGTTTTCGTTGGATCAGGATCTCACTCTGTTGCCCAGGCTGGAGTGCAGTGGCACAATCATGGCTCACTGCAGCCCCAACCTCCTAGGCTCAGGCAATCCTTCTGCCTCAGTCTCCCGAGTAGCTGGAACTGCAGGCACACACCACCACGCCCAGCTAATTTTTTATTTTTTGTAAAGACGAGGTCTTACTATGTTTCCTAGGCTGGGATCAAACTCCTGGGCTCAAGCAATCCTCCTGCCTTGACCTCCCAAAGTGCTGGAATTAAAAGCATGAGCCACTGTACCTGGCCCAATATATGAAAGACATTTTGAAAGCTGCATATGAAAGAAATATATAAACAATATATGAAAAAACTTTGAATGCTTTTTAGTTGTTGTTTTGGCAAGAATATGTTAAGTTTCTGTTTTCTCCAAAATATAAATTTTTTTATCAGTCAAAAATCAAAGCAGGCATCAAAAATGCATGTTTAATAATAATTACTGCTTGTTCAAAACAGGAAAATGAAATCCGTTTTAGTTGATCTTCTACCTTTTTTGGGATTTCAGAATTGCCATATAGTATTTGGTGTTAATTAAGGAGGTGCTGGAGTCCTGGGGAGAGAAATGAAATCTGTCAAGTTCATGCTATGCTCTGCTAAGAGCTTTGCACATTCTCTTTAATTCTGTCACATTACAAGATGCATGAAGTTATTTTTTATTGTCCCTGTTTTATAGATGAAAAAAGTAAAGCTCAGACATGATAAGTAACTTCTCTAAGATCATACAGCTAGTAAATGATGGAGACAAGATTTAAACCTGGATCTTACTAATTCTAAAATCATTGTCCTATCATACTCTGACAGATTAACAACAACAAAAGCATGTTGAAATATCTCACTATTGGTAATAAAATAAATATTAGTACTTAAAATTAGACTCTGTAGAGACAGTGTATTTAAAACAAACTGCAAGTGGATTATAGGAAATCTTAACCTTAAACACTATCTGGAGTTTTGAAGAGAGGGTAATCTGTACTAATAATTGTAAAACAGCAAGAAATAGTAGATAATTGGACATATCCTGAAGTAGCATTTTGGCCTTTCCCAGTGGGCATTTGTTACCATTTAGTTTTATAAAACTAACCTTACAAATATATAAGGAAAATAACTGTACAGGAAAAACTGAAGTTGTTGCTAAGTCTTCTTTTTACTTAGTACAAAGTTGTCTTTTTACTTGGTAAAAATGTCAGAATGGTGTTTTGTAATTAGGATGAAAAGTTTTAAGCAGTAATTTAAAATTTTGCTAATCTCTCTATGAGTTGCTTATTAAAATATTTTATAAAAATGTTCAAATTGGTCTCATAGAGATTTTAGTTATATAGAAACTTCTTCATAATTCTGCTCATTGTTTCTTGCTATTTTCTTTAGTACAATCTTTCTTTTCAAAAAAACTTCTGTTCTCTTCCTTTTGCTACTTGTCTAAAGAATGTTTGACCCATATCATCATCATTTCAGGTAAAAACTAGTTCATTTTAATTCAGTGGCCATTTAATGTTTAGCAACTAGGAAATGATAAGACATTTACTAACTTTTTACTTGTTTTTTAATTCACTTCAGTACACATTTTTAAACTTTCTCATACAGTGTGAAAAATGTCATAAATTACTTTTCAAAAAAAGTTTGTGATGCTCAAGAGATAATTATTCTGTTGTATAGTATTATTGTCTTCATTTCAACAGAATATAATTACTAATCAAACTATTCAATTTATCATTGTAATTCTCTTGTTTTGCAAAACTGACCCTAAGTGAAATTATGAAATAGCGTTTTGTCTTACATTTTTATTTTAATTTTTATGTTTTTCTTGGTGCTCACTGGTTATAGCGTATCTTAAATTTTATTCCAATACTTTTTGCTATGCACTTCTCCCCTATCTAAAGATCCTCTACTCAGGTACCCATTGTCACATGTTAGCAAAGGTACAGGTTGTGAGATTATTCTGTACTCTTCTCTGACTCTTTCAGAATCTTAATTAATCAGTGACCTCATCGTAAAATAGTCTTAGAAAATAATTCCAACCAGTTCGTTAATAACTGATAGTTAAGCATCTTAGTGTTATTCTATGTTTTAAATTGTCATTTAGAGCTTGGTTGGGAAGTAGTTTTAGTTGCATCTTGTGCCGTATAAACTATAAGTAAGCATTCATGATGATTATGTTAAACGTGAATCTATATAAACATTCATGTATATATTTTTAAAAATTAGCATAAGTATCTTATACCTACCTTCTCTTTGGTAAATGGCAGTGTAGACCATTTTCTTCTCTGCTCATGGATTAATTGAGCTCTTGTGCTCTGCAAAAAGCCCTTAAAATGATCTTTTGAAAAATGTTAGGCTGATTTTTCATAATAATTCAACACTGATTTGGTTTGATGTACTTCCTGTTGTAGTGTTATCACTAGCCAGTTGGAAACTTTGTTGAGCACCACACATACACAGCACTATCACTTTGCTACCTTGTATTGACTATTAGATTTAGTTACCTTTGCTCCTCTGGGAAAACAGGAATAAGTTTATTTATATATATAAATAATATATATAATAATTTATATAATAATTCTGGGCCTTCAGTTTTTCATATGCGTCTTATGTTTCTTGTGTGCATGCTTGTTTTCCTCAATTAATATAAAGTGTGAGCTCACCTTTCATGTATTATTATGTTTTCTAGTTTCAAGTAACTAAAATAACATTAAACTGAAACAAGAGAACTATTTAGCTATATAGATTTATATTTTAGTTCTAGCATTTTCCAGTTCCTTCCAGTTTTCAGTTGTTTTCTTCTTATTCAGCTGACTTTTAAAAGCAGAATAGAAACTTCACTTCCTCTCCAACCAATTTGCCTGAGTGTGTGATAATTGATCATTACTTGAAAGCACGTCAGATTCTGGGTCTAGAAAGCCCATCATCAGACTTTTCTCCTAAGTCTCTATTTTACCCTGCTGTGACAGTACCACTATATAGCACAGCTTAGTTTTCTTTTGCTTCATGGTCTCAAAATCAGCTACTTTTCTTTACTGTTGAACTTGTTACAATTAATAACTCCAGTGCAGCTGAGAGGGCATTCCAGAGATTGCATTGTAAAGCGGAAAATACTTTTGGGTTCCCTGATGCTTTGGATGAGATGTCTCCCAACAGCTGTATCTCTGAAGATCAGAGTGACCTTTGCCATAATGTTACATGTCTTGAAAAATTACTGATAGAAGAAGCTAACAATGCTGCTGGTAATTTCTTCTACATCACCATTATTGCTTCTGGATTCTAGATTAGGCTTTGCCTTATAAAAAATGGGATGGCGCCGGGCTCGGTGGCTCAGCCTGTAATCCCGCGCCTTTGGGAGGCTGAGGTGAGTGGATAGCCTGAGCCCGCGGGTTCGAGACCCGCCTGGGCAACCTGGCAAGACCTCATCTCTACAATAAATAAAAAAAAAAAAAAAAAAAAAAAAAAAACAGCCGGGCGTGGTAGCGCGCACCTGTAGTTCCAGCAACTTGGAAGGCTGAGGCGGAAAGATCGCCGGAGCCCAGCAGGTCGAGGCTGCGGTGGCCGGGAGCGGCCACTGCACTCCAGTCTGGGCGACAGAGTGAGACTCCAACTCAAAAAAAAAAAAAAAAAAAAGGTATGGCAAGCATGCGTTGTCTCTTTCCATTGGGTAACATCTTAGGGCAGTTATAGGTTAATTCTTATTTACTAGGGGGGGACCCAAAATTTATTTGTAAAAAACTGTGCATTTATTCTTACGTGTTTAAGCTTCAGTTACCTTCAGAGTACTCTTTGATACAATACACCTATCAAGACACTTTTTCCATTGCTCAAAACAGTTTTTGAATGCGTCAATTATGATGCCTTTGAGTGCTTCTGCCATTTTTTGTTTCACCTCTTCCACATCAGCAAAACGTTTCCCTTTGAGAATTTTTTTTAATTTGGGAAACAAAAAAAGCCACTCAGGATGAGACCGGGTGAATAGGGAGGGTGGCGTGGGGGACGTGCTGGTTTTGGTCAAAACTGCTGAACACTCAGCACGGTGTGGGCAGGTATGCTCGTAAATCATCCATCCTGAAATGCGCAAACGCATTGAATCTCCAAAAACGTTTTTTGCTGAAACCGAATACAGCCTCTCCCAATGCTAGCTGGTACACTGATGCCAGTGGGTTCCGAGAACACTTACCTAGCAGAAGAAGCCTATACTACAAGGGGCCTGCCCGCAAAAGAAAAAAATTCCAGTTTTTTTGTCTCCCTTGTATACTTTATAGGTCAACTCATGTTTCTTCAAACACTGCCTCTAATAAAAATCTGTAGCAGTGAGCTGCACCGCCGCCACCACCAGCGGCAAAAAATAAAACATAATCACAACACTTAAATAATCTTCTTAGAGGCTTCTAGAGCCAGTGCCTAACTGACATATATAGATGTAATATAGAGTCATTTCTAAACAGTGGTGTTAATAAATAATGTTATTAGCTTTCCTCTAAAAGCAGATTCTGATTGTTTAAAGGAGCTGAACTTAATACTTCTACCGAACTTGGTTTCACTTAGTCTAAATGCCATTTGGACAGGCCACTAGACAATAATAAAGCTTCAGGTGTAAATGCCTCTGCTGTGTTAAGCTCTCTCACAAGCTTGAAATAAGAACGTAGGAAGGTAGGCCGGGCTCGGTGGCTCAGCCTGTAATCCCAGCACTTTGGGAGGCCAAGGTGAGCGGATTGCCTGAGCCAGCGGGTTCGAAACCGGCCCTGGCAACTTGGCGAGATCCTGTCTCCACAATAAAAGAAGCAAAACCAAAAAAGCATAGAAAGGTGCTAGTTTCATTGATAGAGAACACGTCTTTAAAATAGATATGTCATGGCACAGAAGTGTTAGGAGCTTCAGAGGGATTGTGGTGCTTTTACCCCTTTATGTGATAACGCTTTCTGAATGATTTCCTACCTCCCAGGTGTTTACTTCCAGTCCTGTGTACCTACTCTTTTCTTCAGGTCTCTTGGTACCACCGCTTGTGTCCCTTCCTTTCGTGCCTCTGTTCTTCCATTGATGACTAAGGGCCTTCAGCTTTATAGTTTGTTTCCCTATATATACACTCAGGCCCATTTGTATATTTTTAATTTTACGTATCTGTGAACCCAGAAAACATGTCAAATATGTCTTCCCATCGATTGTGTTTTTCAGTCTCTGAATTATAGCCTGTATTTCAGAGTAGACCAAAAGGTTTTGAAAATCGTTTTAATTAACTCTTTCATGATGATTACACATGATTTTAAAGATGATATAAACATGTTTCCTTCCATTTTTTTACTCTTGCTTTGATTATGCGAATACATTTGTGATTTTTGATGATGTACACTTCCGTTTTATTCAGTAATTTCTATCATGATGAGTCATTTTAAATTAGGAATACTAATATTTATGATTTGTAAAGTTATGAAACAAAGAGTAAACACTAAATTTATATGGGGCTTGGGAAAAGCTAAGATATTATTTTGAACACTTACCAAAATTAATTGTGGTGATTTGGGGAAATTTTTTTAGTAAACTAATAGAATATTTTCAATACTTTTAACTATCCCAAAAAATGTTACTCCAAAATATATTACAATGTGCTTCAACTTAAAAGTCAAATTAGCAAGTATAATTAAGGTAAGTAATTTATTTAGAATTTACATTTTTATTCTTCAGATCTTGCATTACTGTCTGTTAAGTAGATGTATTGGCAAAAACTGACAACTTTTGGCCTTAAGTTGGTTTATTTTCATTAGCTAATTTGTCAGATTTAATTTTTTATATGTATAAATATTGGAAACAGGAATAAATTTATATAATGTGTGTCATTTTTTGTTGCAAAGTTAATGATTTTTTTCAGGAGTATTATTGGTAGCCTTGAAAAAAAGCATGTTCCCAATGTTTCAACAAACATCTGTAATTACATTTTTTTAAAACTCCTAAAAAATTAGCTTTGAATCCTAACTGTTTCTTCAGAATAGAATGTCTTTATGCAAGGATTGCACATACTAATGATTTTCTTCAAATTCTGTTTTCCCCTCACCAGCTAGGCCCACAACTCCTCTTTCTGTAGGCACCATTGTCCCACCTCCGAGGCCTGCTTCCAGACCAAAGCTTACTTCAGGCAAACTCAGTGGGATTAATGAAATAGTATGTACTCAGGTTTTTTTTTAAAATTATATAGCTGTTTTGATTTAAGATGCAAATAATATGTTTCGGTATGCCCCTTTACAGTTAAATGCTTGAGGCTTTCTGCTCGAGTCCCCAAAGTATAGAAAAATTTCCCCAGCCAACACTTCTTTCACTTTTCCTTATTACCTCAGCTGTCATACCTGTGAATAAGACATTGTCCAGGAGGAAGGATTTCGTGAGAAAGTTGGCACGTTGTCGAGACACCATTCAGTACCCATTGTGTCACAATAAAGAAGCAGTTTTCGTTTAATTCTGCTTAACGTCAAATATTAAGGGACAAGGGGTTGCCTGTTCTTGCAGGGCCTTAGAAGTAGCCTGCCAGGAGGGTCATAGAGGGCAACTAGCTGACTTCTTAAGTTTTTTTTTGTTTTTTTTTTTTCTTTTTTTTTTTTTTTTTTTTGAGTTGGAGTCTCACTCTGTCGCCCAGACTGGAGTGCAGTGGCCGCTCCCGGCCACCGCAGCCTCAACCTGCTGGGCTCCGGCGATCCTTCCACCTCAGCCTTCCAAGTAGCTGGAATTACAGGCATGCGCTACCACACCCGGCTGATTTTTTTTTTTTTTTTTTTTTTTATTTATTTATTGTAGAGATGAGGTCTCGCCAAGTTGCCCAGGCGGGTCTCGAACCCGCGGGCTCAGGCAATCCACTCACCTCAGCCTCCCAAGGCGTGGGATTACAGGCTGAGCCACCAAGCCCGGCTGACTTCTTAAGTTTTATATGTAAGGAAACTGGAGTCCACATCACTTAGTGGACTCACAGAAGTACATATGGTGGGGGGGGGGGCACTGGTTTTGAAAAGTCGTCAGATAGAGAAAATCTGTGAGCTGAATTCAGAGTGAGGCTCTCCCAAACCAGTCTACTTGCCTTCGATCTGCACTACTCCGCTTCACCTTCTACACGAATTGCCAGTTTAATTGTCAGAATTACATTTCTAAAAGTCCAGCTTAATCTTCTCCCCCTTGGTATACATCTCCGGTGATTCCCATAGTCGATATGGTTGGATGTTTTAGCCAAATGTATAAGAGTTGCCACATAAAGTTGCCTGAACAACCTGCATTACCAGACTGCTCGTCTCTCCTCTTTCCAGCCTAGATGCCAGGCAGTTGAAACTTTTCAGTGTTCCCCAAACACATCATGCCATTTTATATATCTGTGTCTTTTTACTGCGCTCCCTCTATTTGAAAGGCCCCTGAGTTTTCTATGTAGCAAATGGACCTCTTTCTTTAAGACCCTGATAAATACCACCTAGGTAAAGCTTTGATCATTCCTTCACTCTTCTTCTTCCCATATTTTTATTAGTGCACATATCACCTTGTATATACTTTCTTTATGTGTGTTCCCATCAGTGGAACCTAGTAATCATATCCTCACCATTTTGCATGATGCCTGTCAGATGGTACATAGTTATGAAATGGTCAGTGAATAAATTGAAAGGTTTAAGCACCAAGTGTTGAAATAGTACATCTTTCTTTTACCTTCTGTCCCGATGAACAGACTTAGTGGAGGTGACATGAAAGACTAGGTACAAGCTGCCAAGGAGATGGTTATTATTTAAGCGACATCTTAAAAACTTGATTTTTTTTTCCTGATTACAAAAGCAGTGCATGATCATGTTGTAAAATTTAGAAAATGTAGAAAACACAGAATTTAAAATTTCCTCTATATTTTACCCCCCCAAAGGTAACCACTGTTAACATTTTTTTAATGCATGTTTATCCAGAGGCAGTAAAATGCAGTTGTTAAAAGTACAAGCTTGGTGGGGTATAGTGGCTCATTCCTGTGATCCCAGCACTTTGGGAAGCTGAGGTGTGAGGATAGCTTGAGCCTAGAAATTCAAGACCAGCCTAGGCAACATAGCAAAACTCGTCTCTACAAAAAATAAGAAAAATTTACCGTGACACGTGTCTGTAGTTCCAACTAGTCTGGAGACTGAGGCGGAAGGATCACCTGGGCCCAGGAGGTTGAGACTGTGGTAAGCCTTGGTTTTGGCACTACGCAGTCTGGGCAACAGAGTGAAACCCGGACTCAAAAAGAAAAAAAAAAAGTACAAGCTTACTAGCCGTTTATTAGCTAAACATTATGCCCATTATTTAATCAGAGTCTCAGTTTCCTCAGAGCAAAACGGGTATAATGATACTAAGTTGATGTGAGACTTAAATGAGTTAATATGTGTAAAACACATAGAACATTGTTGAACACAAGTAATTACTCAAAAACATTATTATGGATGGTATGCATATATTTTTAAATAAAAAAGTCATACTTTACATATTTCTCATCTGTTTTTAACTTGAAAATATCCTGGAAATCTCGTTTTATATCATGAATGACTCCTTTTAAAAAGTTTTAGTCGGGCTCGGTGGCTCAGCCTGTAATCCCACGCCTTTGGGAGGCCGAGGTGAGTGGATTGCCTGAGCCCGCGGGTTCGAGACCCGCCTGGGCAAGCGAGACCTCATCTCTACAATAAATCCAAAAATTAGCCGGGCGTGGTAGCGCGCGCCTGTAGTTCCAGCTACTCAGAAGGCTGAGCGGAAGGATCGCCGGAGCCCAGCAGGTCGAGGCTGCGGTGGCCGAGAGCGGCCACTGCACTCCAGTCTGGGCGACAGAGTGAGACTCCAACTCAAAAAAAAATATTTAAAGAAGTTGAGTGAGAAAGTCAAATCCTCTCCCCAGAAAGCAACTATGAAGATGAACTAAACCATTGCAGTGCTCTGACAATGCATCAAACGCATACAACAACCTGAGAAGCATATATACTTGCAAACTGCTCAGCTCTGAGTAAGAACAGTGGGGGTCTGTGGCATTCTTGCCTGGGGTTGCTCCATCTCTCCTCCTTCCTGGCTGGGTAGGTGCAGAGGTTCTGCCAATGCAGGGCAGAACTTGAGGACTGACAGCTTCCCTGCCAAAGGGGGTTTGTTTGATTTGGAGAAGCAGACAACACCCATGCCCAGCTATGTCAATGAAATGACAATCCCCGTGGCAAGCAGGCTCTATAAGCCTGCTGTCACTGTGACTGAGGCAAGCATATTCCCAGATGATGCTGTCTGCATTTGCAGCAGGAAGCAGAGACAGCCTAAGCTACTCACATAACTCTTGCCTCAACTAGAGGCTGCAAGCAGAGAGGAGACCTCAAAAGGCCCACTAGAAAGTGGAGCCCGGCTGATGTGAAAACAGCCTGAACCTGTACTCTCCTACCCACTGGCAGAGGACAGAGTTCTCATGGCTCAAGGTGACTGAGCACAACCTCCAACCAGCAGCTGGCTGACCTAATCCTACACAGACTCAGGGGTATTCCTAGGAATTCGCGCTTAAAAGCAAAACCAGGAATTTTTTTTTAAAAGCAGAGTCATCTGTGGCCACACACCATGGCAAATTAAACAAACACAAAGCAGTGACAACAACCGCCTTTAGAGGGCATCAGAATCCAATCCAAACTCAAGGGAGGAAAAACAGTAGAGGCCGGACTTGGTGGCTCAACCTGTAATCCCACGCTTTGGGAGGCCGAGGTGAGTGGATTGCCTAAGCCCACGGGTTCGAGACCCACCTGGGCAACTTGGCGAGACCTCATCTCTACAATAAATTAAAAAATGAGCCGGGCGTGGTAGCGTGTGCCTGTAGTTCCAGCTACTTGGAAGGCTGAGGCGGAAGGATCACCGGAGCCCAGCAGGTCGAGGCTGCGGTGGCCGGGACCATGCCACTGCACTCCAGTCTGGGTGACAGAGTGAGACTTCAACTAAATAAATAAATAAATAAGCCAGGCTCGGTGGCTCAGCCTGTAATCCCGCGCCTTGGGAGGCTGAGGTTAGTGGATTGCCTGAGCCCGCGGGTTCGAGACCCGCCTGGGCAGGCGAGACCTCATCTCTACAATAAATCAAAAAATTAGCTGGGCGTGGTAGCGCGCGCCTGTAGTTCCAGCTACTTGGAAGGCGGAGGCGGAAGGATCGCCGGGGCCCAGCAGGTCGAGGCTGCGGTGGCCGGGAGCGGCCACTGCACTCCAGTCTGGGCCATGGAGTGAGACGCCAACTCAAAAAATAAACAAACAAATAAATAAATAAATAAAATTAAAATTAAAAAAACAAACAAACAGTAGAAACTGTCTCCAGGCTGGCACTGTGACACACAGTTGTAATCATAGCACTTTGGGAGGCCGAAGCAGGATTGCTTGAGCCCAGGGGTTCAAGCCTGGCCTAGGTAACATAGTGAGACCTTGTCTCTACAAAAAAAAATTTTAATTAGCCAGATGTAGTAGCGTGAGCCTGTGGTCCCAGTTACTTGGGAGGCTGAAGCAGAAGGATCACCTGAGCCACAGGAAGGATCACCTGTGACCATGCCACTGTACTCCAGAGCGTAGGCAACAAAGGGAGAGCCCAACTCAGAAAAAAAAAAAAAAAATGGTTTAACTGGTTTAAAAAAAAAGACAGAAAAAAGGGAAGAGGATTTCAGCACTGAAAGGTATAGTAACTAAAATGAAAAATTCATTAGAGAGTCTTAGCAGATTTGAGGTGACATAAGACAGAATCAATGAACGGTAAACTTGAAGGTCAATAGAAGCTATTCACTTTGAAGAAGAGATTGGCAGAAAGGCAAAGAAAAATGAATACAGACTCAGAAACCTGCAAAATGACGTCACTAACATCATAGGAGTCCCAGTAGGAAAGGAGAGAAAAGGGCAGAAAAAAATTTGATGAAATAATGGCAAAAACTTCCCAAATTCCATGTAAAAACAAAACAGTAATCTGTATATTCAAGACGTGCAATGAATGTCACATAGGGTAAATACAAAGAGATCCATGGCCAGACACATCAGAGTCAAACTGTTGAAAGCCAAAGAAAAAACATAATAGCTGGACGTGGTGGCACAAGC
>CAUYQG010166362.1:0-46906 GCA_963574415.1 Tarsius wallacei
TTTTTTTTATTTTTTGAGTTGGAGTCTCACTCCGTCGCCCAGACTGGAGTGCAGTGGCCGCTCCCGGCCACCGCAGCCTCGACCTGCTGGGCTCCGGCGATCCTTCCACCTCAGCCTTTCAAGTAGCTGGAACTACAGGTGCGCGCTACCACACCCGGCTAGTTTTTTGATTTATTGTAGAGATGAGGTCTCACCAAGTTGCCCAGGCGGGTCTCGAACCTGCGGTCTCAGGCAATCCACTCACCTCAGCCTCCCAAGGTGCCGGATTACAGGCTGAGCCACCGAGCCCGGCATCTCTACTTTTTAAAATTATTTTTTCTAATATTTTTTCATGGCTTTTTCAGAGTTTTTCCTAAGACGGTATTTGTAGCTCTCAGTATATAACTCGCAGTAGCAGAACCACAACTGGACACCTTTTACAGCTTTTACCTTTATCTTTTACGTTCCTTTTCAGATCATTTTATTCTCTTTCTAAAACTGAGAAGTAGACCAGGAAGAAAAGCCCAAGTCCATGAGGAGACAAAGCCCAGAAATTACCACCTAAATGCTCAGAGGGGAGACTGGCTAACTTTATTAACTTTTTTGGCCCCAGGCCTTCTCCACCCCCACTTTAAAGACAGCACTTTAACAAGTGTTTATTCATCACGTTCTTCTATTGAATAACCTTTGTAGTTCATGGGTGAGGCACATAAGATAGGTTTGAGGACTCATCCACGGCCCCACCTACACCCCCACTAAAGCAACACGGTCTCTTCCAATATGCTGATCCCCTGCACACACACCCAGCATGACCTCAGGGAAGGAAAATGAGTTCCTGCAACACAATCTTCACACAAAGACTTGAGTCAAACGCAACACAGCCACAGGTTCCATTTACCATTTGAACTACAATCACTGAGACATTTAAAGTATTTCAGATATGAATAATTACTACACACATCTGCTTTTTTCTGTATTTCTGGGTTTTGTTTTTGTTTTTAGAATCCTTTACTTTCCTTCTTGTCCTCTGAAGCAAAAAGAAACCAAAAAGTCAACAAAAAAGCTAGAAGATAAAAAGCTGAATTATAATATTGGTGCACTATTTGATGAGCGAAACTCTTTCCAAATTACTTAAACTAGAATAGAATAAAAGAGAAAAGATAGAAAGGGGGGAAAAAAACCTCTAAGGAAGGGTATATGAAAGGCAGGTGCCACTGACAGTAGCCTCTTGTTGTAGAAAAGCTTGGAGGTCTTACTAGCTTTAACCATCAAGAACTCAGTTTTGACAGATGGGGTGGGGGGAAGCTTGAGGGGAGTGAGTACTTTAACTTAGCTCTGTAATATGATCATTATTGCCTCTCTTTCTTTTGTTGACCATAGCATTCCCTTCTACTTTTTTGCCGTTTTAAAAAATATTTTTAACATCGCATTAGGACAAACATAGGCACACACACAGACATGCAAACACACTTATGTGAGCTTCAAAGGGGTCCCCTCTTTCATCCTAGAATGGATTCGCTCTGAAAAACAATTAAGTCAAGAGCTCCCACTGGTGGCAGAGGAAATGTTACCGTCCACATGCGATGCCTTTCCCTCCAAGCGCTCTGCGACTGTATCTCTGAGTCACAGATAGAAAGTGTGCCAACATCGCTCTTTCACCATGTGATGAAACAAAAAACTGCCATTGTTCTCCTAGGTGGTTCTGGGTATTAGTCACAGCTGATAGTGTGCAGGAGGCGGTGATGTGTTTCCAGGACTGCGTTATTAGTTACGAGCCTGCATGGGCTCCAGATGTCCCATTTCCAAGTCGCTTCAGTGCTTTTAAACTCTTAGGAGTTCCAAAGCTACCACGGCAAAGCCTTGGGTTCCCTCAATTTAGAACAAAGTGTATGGCCTTTATTACTAGTCTTACGTTTCACTAGAGAAAGTACAGCTTTGCAAAGTTTCAGTTTCTCTAAACTGTTTTGGAGGAAGAATGGAGATTCCCTGCATGTGCCCAAGATAATCATCAAATACAACATCTGAATACAGATTCTAAGTCACCTGAAGAATCAAAACGTGCTACTGTGACAAACATAAATACCACCTTTGCTATGGGGTTATCTGTCTGTATCATACATTTCGATAAATAATATTTTAGCAGGTACTGTCTTTGTCAAAATTACAAAGAAAAATGTGCTTATTTATTTATTTTTTTTAATTTAAAGTTTATATGGTTCCATACAAATCCATCATTGTATGGAATGATGGATTTGTATGGAAGAAAAATGTAGGTTTTTCTCTTATTTGCTGTGCTAGCTTAAGGGGTGTTTTGACACATCTGTTCAAACAGATATTACTGGGAACAAGAAAAGAGGGGAATGGTATAGACTCAAAGTATCAGGAACACTTTCCAAGAATGGAGCAAAGCTTGTAAGTAATTGGGCCTGAGATTAAATTCAATATATATATACAACTTACTTTTAAACCCATAGCTAAGGTATTTTTATAATCAGACCCCAACATAAAATGTGCTCGATTTCCCAATCATCTGGGCTATGTAAACCTCCCAGGACCTGCAAAACCACCAGGAGACTTGAATCCCACCCTAGTCCAGACCTTGTCAAGCTGTGATGCCACATGAGTGAGAGTTTGTTAAATATAGAAGATACTTTTGCTAAGTTATTTCTAGAGTCTTAGTGCTATAAAACTAGGTAGCATAAGCAACGGTGTAATTAAATTAATTTAACGTATAGTTTTGAGACTAACTGTGCCAGCTCCTCAGTGGTCTGTAGTAATTTGCAATCTCATGTTCCAACCCTTTTTTATAATCACAATGTTTATCTTTTTAATTACTTAGACCCAAAAAGGGAAATGAGGAAGATAGAAAGGGTTATGAATAGCATGGTTGAGAGAGCTCTGTTGAGAATACTTAATTGGAAAAGATAATGTTTTGTACCATTTTCTTTAGTTTTCAAAACATACTCTCAAGTACTGTCTACTGTTTTTAAAGCACCAGTTGAACCTCATGCCCTTCCTTCTTTTAAACTTGGCTCATTTTTTCATTGACGTGTTCAGATTTCACCTAAGTGTAATGCAAGGTATGCACCTGCACATACTCCATGGACCCACACACAATTGACAAGGCCGGACTTGAACACCTGCCACAAGACTCCTACCTGTACCTAGAACAAATCACAGGGACACAAATGATCATTGCTCGTCCTTCAATTTTTGATATTTCCAGAAACATAAGGAGGAAAGAAAAGACAATCCTGCAGAGGCACCTGCATCTTCTCTCTGGCAGATCTGCAGCCAGTGGGTCAGTTGCCAGTGCAGTCGTCCGCAAGGTTTCCCTCCTGCCAGGTGACATACAGGGCCAACGTTGGAAATATGAGGAAGTGGGTCATAGTGCAGGCTGGTCTTGCTCAAATCGGTGCCCTCTTTAACCCACATAGTGGTGGGGGGAATGGACATGATGACCACTCCAATAAAAACTACTTTGTATGTCATATCATGAGAGCCATCGTTATGGGTGACTATTTATAGAATGGCACATTTTCTAAAGAGTTAAGACCATACAGCAAATTGATTAAATATAAACTGGGGTTTGCATGAGCACATGCACACACACATTTGTGCATGATTATTTTAATACTTCTATGTGGGTTGCATTTGAGAAGTGGCTATCTTTGTTTAAGGAAATGCATTGTCAACCACTTCTAGAATTTGGAAAGGATGTTTCTAAATTTAAGAGCTTAAGGGAGACAAGAGAGATAGCTATTTTGAACAGAAACAAGGAAATGCCAAAGAAAGAAGTGGAAAAATGGGTTTGACGATATGATGGGAGGCTGGAACCTACAGAATCAAGTGGCAAGAAATAATGTCCCCATGGAGACTAGCCCATGAGCTTTTAAGACTACTTAATTCTGCTTCACTTACATAGGACTTGTATAGAATATTGCATACAAACAAGTTTATAAAGGATAAGGCATATAATTTCAAAATAAATGTGCAAAAACGTAATTGTTCTTATCTTTGAGCAATGTAGAAAAAGAGGCTAAGCTCTAATTCTGTGCTAGGATAGGTACAAGAGAGGAATGAGCTGGAGAGAAACTTAGAGACAGATGTTACCTTGTATATATACACTTCTGGGAAGTGACATAATTCTTGAGCTGGGCAATGGGCTTTTTCAAAACTTGAATTTGCGGTTGGTTAATTTTAAACTTATCTAAATCTCAAGGGACTAGGAAACTATTGCTGATATCTAGATAGTTAATGATTTGGTAATTCAGAAACTACAAATATTTCAAATTACAGCAGAGATCAATTCATCATCTTATTAATAATAAAAGATCATCTCTACTCACTCCCCTCTCCAATACACACACACACATACACACACACACATCCCTACACACGAAACTGATGCATTGGCGGGGAATGGTGTTTTGCTTCTTCTTTCTTCTTCCTTCACTTAGAGGAATGACGTGTCTTAAAAGGTGACTTCACTTTTCATTCCTAGATCTATGGCCAGTCCATTACAGGCACAACCCAGAACACAGTACCAACAAAATAATCCAGAAAGGTTATAAGAAGGTGATAATTTCTAACTAGTACAGAGTAGTTTTTTGCCATTGAAGTCAAGGAGATGGGAAAAGATTCTGTAAGACGTATTTCTGTCTTACAAGGCAGAGCTAACTGAATATATTCCCCCCTGCAAGTCCTTTTCATACATAATCAGACACATCAATAAAAATGGAAAGGTACTTAAGAAATCATGTGGCCCAAATTCCTCATTTCAAAGATGAAAAAAAAAGCCCTGAGACATCTACACAACTAGTCTGTACAGGCTTGAGAACTTAACAGGCTTCTGCAGTTAGCAGACACGAGGCTTGCTTCAAGCTGATGGTGATGTATCATTTTGATGCTTTTAACTTTTTTGGAAGTACAGTAGGGTTATCCAATATTAACTTACTTTTAACTGTAAATAAAACTCAACTAGTACCATGTCAAAGTTTAGCTTAAACGTGGGCTCTGTTTCCCACAGTAATGGAGAGAGTATACACTCTTATGAGCACACCCACCCACAAATCCACCCACCTAGATTCCACTTCTTCTATCCAACTCGAATGCTATCATTGAGGTCATGTAGGAAGAACAGCTTACAGGCAATCTCAAAATTTTCTGTTCTAGATGAACTGTGATAGATAAAATTTTCAAAGACATATATACAAGCATAATGGAGAAAGATATACATAGAAGTTTTACGGTAGTATATCTAGAATTTTTGTACTTAATAAGCAGTTAACTTTTAATTATTCTCCATGGCAAAAGGCTCCCTCCCCCACTGGCCTTGTTTTCATTTATGCAACCATCATTTTCTCAAGAGCCAGTCTTTAGGATTCCATGCTCACTGTTTATAATCCTTCTGCTCCAGCTTCCTATTTTTAATCATTTTTCACATTCTACTCAATTTTCTAATACTGGACACCAAAGCAAACATACAAAACAAACAAATAAAACACTCTCCCTCTCATTTTTGCTAATACAACCTCAAATAATGTCCTTTTTCTTTAAACCTAAGTATCCCAGTAGACTTCTCATTGGCTGACTTATATCTAGATTATTTGCCTTATTTTATTCATTATTAATCGATGAGCTTAGTATAGTATCTAGGACATGGTAGGAGACAAACAATTATTTTCTTCACATACCACGTAATTCAGTGCACAGTTGCTTGGTTAATTTACCAAAATTTTTACATGATCACTGTGGTGCTTAGAAACCTTTCATTTTTTGCCCATTGTGGATATAATATACATGTTTTAATCTTGCATTGTTTACTATATCTTCTGTCTTATCAATCTGGCTTCAACGCACCTTTTCTCCACTCCTACCACAGGCTCATAGGCCTCGTTTCTGTAGGTATCTTGGATGAGGTCAGCTTTGTTCATGAAGAATGCACTTATGAGCTTCAGCGTGGGTCAGGTCATACTGCCTCCATCAAAATTTCCTCCTGCCCAGTGACCTCAAGCTCAGCTTCTTCCAGTTGACTGCATTCCTCCGATGTTCTTCTTGGCAGCCTGGCTTCTCTTCCTCTATTTCTTTGCTCAGTCATAATACCACTTCCTTCCAACTCAGAGTGTGAGGAGTACTGCTCATTTTATTCCTTCTCCTTTGTCCCAGTTCTGCCATTCATCGATATAGCCATGTTGCTTTCACTTCCTTAACTCCCACTTTTTAGAATGTTTACGTCCATTCCTCTCTAACTCCAGGGACGCGTCGTCTTCTGCCTGAACTGTGACACTACCCGTCAGCTTTGCTCACTCAGGACCTTTTCTTTCCCTGCTGCTTGATACCGTGTCTAGCCTGGGAAGGAATAATTTTTTTAAAAGGCTCTTCCCATAAAAACGACACAAGCTTGCATCAAAGAAGACAACCAGTTGTACTGTTGGATACCACTCAAGGACTCTCCGATAACCCCCTACTTTTTCTTCTCTCCCGAGTCCTGGTTTTTTCTCAATAAATGCACCTTTAATGACAATAGTCATTTTCTACATCTAGGTGGTGGTGGAGCGTGGATATTCACCCTTTCCTATGTTGAATATCTATTTGAGATCATAATGAATCCAATTTTAAGTGACCGTTTTTGTGTAGATTATGATTACAATTTTGACACCTGGAGGCAAAGGTATTATGATGAAATGAAAAAGTGGGAATTGGAGACGCCTCCTCTGCCTTGGGGAAATGTTAGTTCGATTGCACACACAACAAGGTGTACACCTCACACAATACTAATCAGTGACTTCTAAAAATAAGACAGAGCTCTTGATTTTATTTTTACCCTTGTATGCTTTGAACAACGAATTGTTGATACATTTTCTGTCAGCATTTTTATTTATTTTTCTTCTTTTTTAAAAAAACTGTTTCATGGAGACAAGCTTTTTCACACATTTAGTAAAAGAGATCTAAAAAGAAGAAATTATTACTCACTTTTTCTTTTCTCCGGCATCTTCTGGAAAGATAGGGCTAGGAATCAGCTGACAGGATCATTTTTAAAATACAAAAGAATAAGAGAATAAAAGGAGATCTCAATTCAGCAATTCAGGTTCAGAGTTTGGCAGCCTTAGATAACCACTTTAAATACGAGGAGAGCTACCATGTGAGGTCTATTCAAAAACTTGCTGACACAAACAAAACATTTCTTCCTTGATCCTAAACAGGGTGCAGAGATTGTATTTCACAAATATGCTATGAACTGATGGAGTTCATCAAATATTTAGGTCCCACCTGGAGCCATTAAAAGTCAAACAAACAAAGTATTTGTCAGTGGTTCAGAGCAGAGAGGCATTTATTTGCAAAATGGAACATATTTCTTGTTAGAGCTTTTGCAATTTTTAATGCCAAGCTTGATCGGGGCATGAATTCACATAGGATTCTTCTTCTTTTGTTTACAAAGAAAAGACATTTCATATCTGTCACCTGAAGCACTGTGTTCAATTGCTCTGTATGTATGTGTGAGAGAGCGCCTGTGTGCATGTATGTATGAGCCTGTGCGTATGTGCCTGTGTATGACTGTGAACATGTGTATGAGTGTGAGTCTGTGAGTGTGCGTATGTGTGTGTGAGAGAGAGAGAGAACTGGCAGCTGTAAGCCTGTGTGTGAGTGTGAATCTGCGTGTAGTGAGAGTTTTTAAGCATTTATAGGTGAGCATTTAAGCAACTGATTTTACTGTTGCCGAGCAAAAGCTCAGAAAGCATAGATTGTTGATAACTGCTGAGACAGGAGATGCTAATAGACATCACTGAAATATAAATAAGAAGATGATGAAAGCAGTCTGGCTATGGCTGTGAATAATGCCCATCATTTTTGCTATATGTCAACTTCCCTTCCTAAAATTGTTAGAGAATAGAATAAATTCCAATCTCTGTCTTGTTTCTGTCACCTTCAGCTGCTGTCTTGGGGTTGGTATCACTTATCCTGATCTCTGGATGGTACCACAAGAGTTTTGGAGGAGGTGACTTTCAACGCTGTTGGAATCCACTTAGGTGATTCCTTTTCATACACTGCCATGTAGTTGATTCAATGCCAAATAGCAGAGAGGAAGAGGGAAAGAGAAGATAAGCAGAAATCTAGAGATCTGGGCACTATCTTCAGTCTAGACATGTATTAACCGTGTGGATCTCCATCATTTGTGGAATACAAACATTTTAAACTAGTGGTATCTATGACTTCAACATTTTTCAAATAAGAAATGTATACACAGGGAGTCTGAGTGACAAAGTTCAGTTCACCCAACTCGTGTGCACAGGAACCTGGTTCTGTCTCTCGAAATAAGGATGTTAGGGGAGGGGCAAGACACTGACCTGGCTCTGGAACCTTGTCCCTACGAGCTATGACTGAGAAGAGCACAGTCACATATATGTATTCATTTCCAGCAGCATGTAGCAAAATGAGGCAGAATCCATTTGATATCCCTGACAGAAGTGAAGCAGGTAGAAAAAGCAAAGGATGTTTTGAGGAATCAAGATGACATAAATAGAAATCATAACATCGTAAAGAAGTGAAGAATCATCAGTAGAAAATTGGCATGTATATTGGAACAATAAGACTTGTATCGGGCATCTCACATAGGTATTACAAGATCAAATTAGGTCACACTTAAGAAAAAGTCTTGGTGCTTAAAAATGCATGCAAGTAAAAGCATTACTATTAATACTAAAAATATGTAATAATTTTGTTATAGGTAATAATCTCACATTTCTTTAAATGCCTATTTTAAGTTGGTAAAATTTCTCCAAATATAGAAATACATTGCTATAGGTGAAGTTGTTAAATTTTACATTACTTTATCATTTTCTTCAAGTTCTATGTCCTTTAAATAAAGAAGCCCTGAAAAACATAGAAGTCAATGTCAGAAACTGCAGGAATAAAGAAGATTGGTTTTATGTATAATAGCACTTCTCTATTACATTAAGATTTTTATGTCAACATCTACTTAACAAACCTTTCTCCATCTAGAATTCTTGCATGTGAAAAAAAAGGTTCATTGAAATAATTCCAGTCACAACTTAAAAAAAAAAAAAGCGAAACAGAAGCAGTTTGAGCCACAAACACTTCATTGTGAGAAAAAATATTTGTAAAAGTATTAGCAGAGAAGAGATTGATCCTTATAGTGAGATCAGTAGTAGGGGGAAAACTCTGTTTTTAATGAAATCATCATGAACTTTGGCATACACAAGCATACAATTTATTAATTCCCTGGCTTACATGGCAAGGCTCTTTTGCTGTTATTTTTTAAAACAGAATTTTGGTGGTAAAGTGAACTCCTTCCCTTTCCTGTGCTTTTTTTTTTTTTCTTCTGTAATGATAAAAGTTAGTTCAGTAAGAAATACACTTTCATCCAGTATTTCTGTTACTGAGAGATCTTTTATCAGTTAAGCAACTACTTTCATGAAATAAAAGAGGAAAATTGCATAAATCTTCACACTGATTTACAAGGAATTAGATATTTCCCTCACTGTCTTATGGATAAATTCACATGAAAAACAGATTGCTACATAATGAGGAGGTTCCATCTAGAGAGAAGATGAAAAGGCCAACTAAATGTGTCTGTGGGTCGCAGTGGTTGGCATTACTGAACGCTTCCAGGGAGAAGCGTTCAGACAGAAGACCATGCACAGTCATTTTTACATCCTTCAAGAACCCCCCTTGGTTTTCAAAGTCTTATTTTTCAATCAAAAAGAATACTCTTGCAACACTACGCCAGTTATTCATTTTATTTTAGGATGCAAATGAATTGTCACTGTTTACATAATATTATCTCATATTGCTTGAGTCTTAAATTTATAATATCACCTCAAATTGTTGAGCAGGTATCCTGCATCAAACACTAGTCTATGAATGTTGCATGAACTACCTCATTAATTCCGTATAAACATATCCGAGAGGTAGGCAACCTGATTATCCTCTTTTTACAAAAGGAGAAATTGAGGCTTAGAAATGTTCATTAGCTGCTGCTGACACAGTCAGGATTTTAACCCAAGTTGTCTATATCTTAAGTTCATTCAATCAACCATGAGATCCAATACTGCAATTTGTTTTCACAAGGTTATTTTATGGTAAGCTGGTAATTAGGCGAAGTCCACATGCAGGACAGTTTTGTGATTTATAAAGTCTTCATTTACAATTTTACTTAAATTTACAATAAATAAAAAGAATTTGAGGATAATGTAAGAAAAACTACAAAAGGGTATCTTTTCTAGAGGAAACTCTAAAATTTGGATATTTAAAAACACCCACTTTAAGCAGGTGGCTTAGTATGTTTCAGTGGATGGGTGATTCTTCAGTGGTTCAGTCAGTTAGTTAGAATAGTTTGTGTGTGTTTAGTTTGTTTTTTGGTTTGTTTGAGTCAGAGGTTTTATTCTGTTGCCCAGGTTGGAGTGCAATGGCACGATCACAGTTCACTGCAACCTCAATCTCTTGGGCTCAGGCGATCCTTCTACCTCAGTTTCCTGAATAGCTGGGACTACAGGTGTGTACTATCATGCTCAGCCTACTTTTGGATTTCATGTAAAGACAAGGTCTTGCTATGCTGCCAGACTGGTCTCAAACTCCTAACCTCAACCAATCCTCCCGCCTCAGACTCCCAGAGTGCTGGGATTACAGGCCCGAGCCACTACATCTGCTCTAAAATATTTGTGTAACAAAATCAAGTCTCCAGTACCTGAATTCTGATTATGTCCACCCACCTGTAAGCTACAAGTTACAAATATTGCACGAGTATGGACAGCTTGTGCACAACATGAGGGCTTTTGAACTATGAGGCAAGCAGGGTTGAAATCCCACCCTATCTAAGCCCACCAAGCCTTAGGACCAATGATCTAATCCACCCCAACAATAAGGTGCCTTTTGTTTTGTGCAAGAGTAATGGATTGACCAATAGCATCCTTAAGTCACAAAAGGGAAAAGCTGGCTGAGTTCAAGTGTGAAGGTGGGTGGTGAGGCTATTCAAAAAAGTGCTCCAATCCACCAATTAGTGGGCCAGTTTCATGAGTATGGTCAGCAACAAAAATCTAGGTGTGTAAAGTTAGAGAGAAAAGAGTCCAGTTGAAGCGGGGCATTCAATGAAATTAGAGTCAGAGACTAATGAGAACACAGTATTTCCTTATGTTCTGTCCTTAACTGCTACATAATTGTATTTTTGGAGTAACTTACCCAACCCAGTGCCTGAGAGAAATCGGGTCTAAGCCATGAGTTGTCCAAGTTTACTTATTAGTATGATTTTCCAAAAGCATGACTTTTACTCAAAGAAATTGTGCTCCCCAATATCTAATACTTTCTAACACTACTTAGAAACACAGTATTAACAAATGAAACATGACACATTTTATACATATATATTTCAACTTCCTAGAAAAATATTAGAGATCACACTCATAGGCTGGGCATCTGTAATCCCAGCACTTCGGAAGATTGAGATGGCAAGATTGCTTGAGGCCAAGCGTTCGAGAACAGCCTGGTCAGAATAGCGATACCTTATCTCTACAAAAAAAATAAAAATAAAAATTGGGTGCATGGTGGCGTATACCTGTAGTCCTGGCTCCTTGGGAGGCTGAGGTGGAAGGATCACCTGAGCCCAGGAAGTCGAGGTTGCAGTGAACCAAGATGGTGCAGCTGCACTCTAGCCTGGACAACAGAGTAAGATTCTTACTCAAATTTTTTTTTTATTTCACTCTTAAATATTGTGATGTATTTACTTATCAAAACATCTGATCTTTGTCAAATTGGAGAGTTCTAGGTAAAAGTGTGCCAGACAGATAAACAATTATACTAATTTTGCAATAATTGGATTCACTCTTCTTACTCATATTTAAATAAATACTTACAAATACTGCTACAAGAAAAATGAATACAAAAGCAGTCAGTAATATAGGAAAATAACTTTCATGTCTTCATTTTCAGCCCTGAACAAATTCAAGAAAAAAATGTTACACTGCAGTAAGTAGCAGATAAAATTATTCAACTGCCTTCTTTCTTTTTAATTAATCTATTTATACAGAAAGAGTATGAGTTCTGCTCAAATTAAGTAATAATAATTGACAGAAGTCCAAGGGGACTTCAATATGGAAATATGCATAAGACAAAGATTTTTTGTCTGTTTACTGATTTTTTGTAATTGTCATTAAAAACTCCTGAATATTTTAGCTCCAAAACATACATCTCAATAAATAACAGGAGTTACATGGAGAATCGAAATGAGTGATCTCTCTAAAAGTAAACTATATCATGTTTATGCTTCAATTCTAGCAACATTGCTATACATATGATTCTCATTTTATTTGATTTTATTCATTTATTTATTTATTATTTATTTATTTAATTTTTTATGATTCTCATTTTAACATATAAAATCAGATGAGTTTCTTTATTGAAATTCAAACAACTTGAGTTTTCATTGGGAAGGACATTTTACTCTACATTTTTAAGGTTTTTTTTTTAATAAAAAGAGAAATTATATATATATATATATGCATTGATTATGGCCTATAGATTCAATTCTATTCAATTCTAACTGTGGCTCAGCTCAGTTTAAAACAGTATGCAATTTTTTTAGATTCTAATTTTAATTGGCATTTCCATGTAAAACTTAATATTAATATACTTTGTTCTCCATGAATGCTTTTAGTAAAAATAATAATAATAAATTTAGAAGAATAGTGGATAGAAGACATTAGGTAGATTTCATATCAAATATTTTGTCTTTTTATATCTAAAGAGTTCTATGATTTCATAACCTTCAAAGAGGAACTTTGTATACTTACCTTTATATAAACTTTAATAAAGTTAAATTTCCTTGGCTCAAAGAATGAAAAATGTATATAATCGGTAATAAAATGCCTTCTTAACCGTTTAACAGCATATCTATATATTATATTTTCAAAAAAAGAAACTACGTCAGCCACATAAACTGATTTTCATTAAGAGTCTAAACATGTATTATTTTTAAAGTCTCAAAGTCATAGTATAACTAATACTTACGCAGTTGGTCGGAACTTATTCTATACTGTGTAGCTGTGTATATGTTTGAATCCATTTCTTCCTCATAGAAATCTCATGATGTATCATTATTATTATTTTTAATCATAGTTCTTGTTCAATAGAAGAGGAAACTGAGGCACAGGTAAGCTACGTGACTTGTCCACAGTTAAACAAATAATAAATGATTGAATTGAGTTTAGATGACAAGCCATTTGTGTCTGCAAAATAAACTTTTAATCACTCTACCTTGACAACCTCTCACAGGGCAGTAAAAATTTCCCAACCATGTTTGAGAGTTAAACTCCCATTATTTATGGGGTTGGTACCTACAGACACTACTAAAGGTAAATAATTCTTGTTCCACAAAGGTAGACACCAAATGCGTGAAAGTAGAAAAAAAATTAACACATAAATTACTTATTTACACAGCATTCAACCTTTATTGGACAAATCTGATAAGTGATATTCAGTTAAAGTATAACGGGAAGAAAACACGTTCCATCAGTGAATCCATGATAAGTACAATGTAGAGAATCAAGGAAGGCCATAGAAGAGGGAGAGTCCTTATGAGCAGAATAGTGGTGGGATGGAGAACTTTCTGACATTATGCCATCTGCGTTTAGACCTTGGAAAGGGCAAAGCACCAAGGTCATGAGCCCATGAGCACTTGAGGAACAGCTGGAAGGAGAGTGAATGCGGAGGATTGTGGGAGATGTGTGATGGGGTTGGAGTCAGAGAGAAGAGCTGGGCTAGATCACATGGCCCCTGTAGTGTATGGCTGAAAGTGAAGGCAAGCCAAGATGAGGCAACCTAGGCTACATGTTTTAAAATGATCACTCTGGTGTGGGATGGGTGAGGCTGAGGGAAAAGCAAAAGAGGCCAGCACAGAGAGGACAGGCTGGGAGCCAGCACCAAGGAAGGGAAACCTACAGAGCCAGGACACATTGGGATGTAGAAAGCAACATTGCAATGGCACTTGACAGTTTTCAAAGCACTTTTACATCCCTCACAACCGGCAGTCGCACTGTGAGAAGAAGAAAGGTCTTACTGCCAGGAGCAGTTCCATGTTTAGAAATGCCAGACACAACACTAAATAGGTCTGATTCAGTTCAAACACTATCCAAATATGAAAAACAAACATTGCCTGCATTCCCTGCAACAGCTAGCTGGTGTTTTATTTATAGCAGAGAGGAAATGTAAGGGAGTAGAGATATTGCTGTTTCTCAAGCCTCTGTCTCTGGAATAAGAAATTCAGCGCCCAAGAAAATGATGCATACATATCGAGAGCTCTTGCCACAGAGCACGCTTTGATTTTCTACTTGTAGACAGTAGATTCCTTGTTCTGTGACCTCATGAGCCTATGAAAGAGATGGAGACGCCTAAGTTCCCCTCTAGGCAAAAGTATGGACAGAAATGTGTAGCCTGCACCTTCAGAGAAGAGAAAGCACAAAACCAAAGTGTATTTTGCCAAGACATGGACTTGTTTCTCCCTTGTAAGTCAAACCTGTCCTTAAAATATCTCTTTCCATATTCTCCTTGTTCTTTGATTTCTGACAAAACTATTTTCAATTTGTTGTTTTTTTGTAATGCAAACAAGACCACGGGCTGGGTGTTCGCAGTGGGAGAAGATAATGCTATTTGAGATATACTCTCAAGGACTTTAAAGATTCTCGTATGGTAGATAAGAGAAATATGGCAAGATGTCTCTAGCCAAGCAAAAACTGTCAGAGAAGTGCTTACTAGGTATCATCAATAGTCAAGAAAAACGCAGCCAGAAAAAAAAAATACAAGAAATGGCTTAAAATAACAAAGCTTCTTAAAGGATACACAGGATTTCAGTAGATTCTTGGAGAATTCAGATGATATAGGTAATGAGACCATTAACTTCACTCCTCTCTTAGAATTCTGGTAATAGGGGCATTTGTCTTGTGCTATTTGAATTTGTCTTCCAATCAATCAAGCTTAGATGCACAGAAGTAGTGACTTATCATATCCATGCCTAATTATGCATATTTACCATATTTTCTGGCTCTCACCCTTCAGACAACCACAAGTTCAAAGCGCATCAGGCAGATACGACGAGAAATCCTGTTCACTTTGATGTGCATAGTGTTGCGAACTTGCCCTGACTCCCCAACTTCTCTTTTGTGCATCTCAAATGTCCCCATCCGTGAACATCAGTTTTATTTCCTCATATATAGTCTGACCCCTTCTTTGGTTCATCACAAACCTCAGTTGAAGTGTTATCTAAATGTGTCTAATAATACAGTTCTTAAACTAGATTGCAAACCCTACACACACTAGACCTATCATCATACCGTTCATAAAATTCTTTCTCGCTAGATGTCTGTTAAATCAGATAATATGAATACAGTGCATAGCTCACTGCGTGTCAGAGTGAAAACCTTCAATAAGTGATACCTGTTATTATTGAATAAATTGCTGGTTGAGTAGATATATCTGCTGCAGACAAAATGATTTTCGTGTCTATTGAATAAAATAAGAATCCTTGCCTTGATCAGCAACAACCTGCAAAATATAAGTACAATGAAGGAGAAGGGTGTTTGCTTTCAAGATCGCTAGGGAGGGGTTTGTAATTGCAAGAGAACCAGAAAAGGGTAAGAAACTCCTTGGGAGAGAAACAGCCAAGAGGGTGAATCTGGAAGGGTGGATATAAAAAGCCCTGGGCAGTGCCTGGCACATAAATTGCTGTAGATAAATCCTGTTGATTGAATTATTCTCCAGACTTAGAACAAAATTAATTGGAATTCATGGAACTTTTCTGAGTTGTAGAACCCATATACATATTTGGAAATTATAGAAAGAGGGAGTCATTCCTCTTAAACATTGCATTGAGGCTGAAAAAAAAAAATTGCTCTTATGTAGAGTGTGGGAAGAATCCATATAAACAAGAGGAAAGAGATTCAGGCAGCCAGGTGGTTTATACCAGGGACAGGAGTCCGTGTTCTTGAATTTGGTCATTTGGTTGCAGCTAGTACTCTATAATACTGATATTGTAATCATTCACTGAACTCTTTCTTGGTGCTCATTTAAGAAGTGTAATGTCAATAAATAACTGAGGAAAACCCTATGAGGCAGGTTGGTGTTTTCAAGGTAGCAGCTGCTGTTATAGAAATCCCCAGTGGAACGGATGGTGTTTGCTCATTTTTTTAGTGAGCAGTGTTTTATTTTTATTTTTTATAACTTCATTTTATTATAGAGATGTGGAGTACAGGCCAGAATTAAGTACCTATATAATCTATGAGCAGGTGAAGTTGGGGCCTTCAACTGTTGTGTTTTTGAAGAAATAATGCAGTAGACTGAATTATATTCTTTCAAAGGTAGGCCCCTCCTAATCCCTGGAACCTGTGAATGTTACCTTAAATGGTAAAAGGGTCTTTGAAAAGGTGATTAAGATAAGACCTTGTGATAAAATAATCCTGGATGTTTTCCACATGGAAAAAAGGCAAGCATATCAAAGAAGGAAGTGGGAAGTGTGAAGACAGGATCCTGAGATTAGAGAAAAGAAGGGTCACAGGCCCAAGAAGGCAGATGGGCTTTGGAAGCTAGAAAAGCCAAGAGAAGTGGTCATGCTTCTCTGCAAGCTCTGATGCCCTCCCCAGTCAAAAAAAAAAGGAAAAGAAAAAGAAAAGAAAAGAAAGAAAGAAAAAGAAAAGAAAAGCCAAGGGAACAAATTCTCCTCTAGAGACTCTAAAAACAACCAGCCCTGCCAACAACTTAAGTCCAGTAAGCATGATTTTGAATTTGTTGCCTCCAGAACAAGAAAAAAATGTGTCGTTTCAGTCGTCAGGTGTGTGGCAATCTGTTACAGCAGCTACAGGAATCTAATGCAAATGTGTAGGAAGGGGATCACAACAGATACAATTTTAGAGTCACCAACAGAAAGGTGCAAAATTTAAGGATATGACGGATCTGATCTGGGTGGTCTGTGATTGAAAGAAGACAATGTCCTGAATGGAATGGCCTCCTAACTTTCTGTGCAAAAATAATGATCTCAGTAAGGAGAACAATGTACCCCTCCATCCTTTCTCTGTTCATAGTTCTATGATTTGGGAATTTGATGATCCAAATTAGCTAGTTAAAATGCGTAGAAGTAATGCTTTAACGTATCAACAGCTACTAACGAATATCTCAGCAAAGGTTCATGAACACATGTGAAGGAGTCAGAGCAAATGTTTTTTCCTGTACTTAGTTATGTTTAAGCTGGTCCTTCAGGTGTTACACCAGCATAAAGAACAGGTGTGCTCTCTGATCCCACAGTACTATTGGAATGTTCTGGTAACAACCTGACTTCTATAGTTTTCATACCGTGCTGCCGAATTACGACCTTCACATCCATTTTGAGGATCTGGTGATCACAATATTTGCTTTGCTATGCAATCAGGTTTGGTCACACTATTCAATCATCATAACACTTACTGCTTCCTGTAGAGGGGCACTGTGCTAGGTGCAGAAATAAGACACAATCTCTGTCCTTAAGGATCTGTGTCTAGTGGGGGTAGGGGAAGAGGTAAGTATATGGGACTATTAAATTCAGGAGGCAGGGCTATTCTAGGTCACATGATCCAGACATGAGGACCTGAGAATACTTAAATTAGATACACCCATGTACTGATTGAAGGGAAGAGGTGTAAGTTTGAAAAGAATACATAAATACAGCTAAAAAAAAAAAATCAATCCTCCTGTCCCCTTTTAAAATGTCTTTCAGAGGACATTTATTATAACATGTGAGCAGTCAAAAAAAGCAATGTACACTTAAGAATATATGTTGCGTAAAATCCGTGGGAAATTTGCTGTGTGACAACTATCAATGTGAATGGGAGTCCCATTGTTAAATCTGAATGTGTGGCTTTGAAAAACTAAGCAGTACACTAAATGCTCATTTTGACTGGTCAATGGTAATTTCAGATAGGCCTGACCTGGAGTAAACAATTTTAGGTAAAAATGGTTTCCTATTGTGCTCTTTCCATTTCATTTACAGAGAATTAATGCCAACAGAAAGCGGTGAACTTGGCATACTGAGCGAATTCTCACCTTCAAGTTTGTAAAGCAGCAATATGTTTTCTCCAGGAAGCTTTCATAACCTCAAAAAGAACTCTGAAACACCAAAATCCCTCAAATCGCTACACAGTTCACAAAGGAATATGTGCCTTCCAGCAATATTTAGGGTTTGCCAGGAATGTAAATATGACAGGCTTGGAGGCCTCCCATATTTTAATTCAAATTCAACTAAATGGTATGCCTAGGTTTCTGTGTAAATAGAGCCCTTTCAATGGGGAATCTCAAATAGAAGTAGCTTGAAAAGAAACCTGAGCGATGCCTTTAAATAAATGCTTGAGGTAAAACTAAATGAAAACCCAGTATCTTATTTTCTTACCTAAGCAGGAGATACCAAGTAAATTTTTAAAAGTCAATCGAATAACAGTGTGTCGTGGCTGTTGTTGATTATGATGATTTACTTGAAACCAATTTACCAGTTTTCTTTCGGTTTTTCTGTTTGCTTGTTTTTCTCATAGATAGATTGGTTGTTGGAATTTATTGCACCCACTGTGTATTTTCTTGTCATTTAGTTACAGCTTCTCCACCAACCCAAGAAACCGTGCGAACTTTATAAAAAGAAATTTAGAGGAGGATATATGAGTTGTAATTTCTCAATGTTGCCATTTATTCCGAGGTCTTTGAACATAAAGAATATGATGAATACAATTCAATTAAATCTTTTTTGTTTTTTGTTTCTGAGAGCTTTCCATGCCTTTGTATTCTTTCTGATCTTTTATATCTAACCAGTCATCATGTTCTACAAATTTATCTCTAATATGATTTTTAGCTTCTACCCCATGTTTTCCATTTTTCAGGACTAGCACTGGCTCAGATTTATGTAGCGTCTTAGTCTTACTTATATTCATTTCTTCCCCTCCTGGCATTATACCTTTAATTCAATCAACATTTTAATGCCAAATGACTCTAAGCCATTCTTCAAATCATAACTTGTACTCAATTGCTTTTTGAATAAATATTCGAAACTCCTTACCAGGTAATTAGGAATCTCTAAGTTCTCACCCAATATGTCTCTGGAATTTAGCAAGGCAATATTAGAGTTTTCTGTCTATTCTACATTCAAGCATTTAAAAAAAGTTTTTTTTAATAATCATAGATAATCTTTACTACTTTTTGAACAGTGCTATATAATTTTATGTTCTTTTTTCACTCTTTTTTTAAATTTTAAAAATGTGGGGTAAAATTCAAGATTAGCTATATAAGTGGTCACTGTACAGGTAAGGTTTGGGCCTCCCTTGGGTCCTCACTTCGCATGGTTTGAGATCAGGTACACTTATTGATGTTGTGTCCCCCCACCTCCCCTGACAGTATCTTGCTACTGCCAATCTGTTTTTTATAGTATTATGATAATGGTTCAGGGTCTGTTTATGAATGAGAACATAAGATACTCAGTTCTTTGTTTCTGTGATAGATCACTGAGTATTATAGACTCTAAATCCATCTAAGTTGCTGCAAAGTCCATATGTTTGTTCTTCTTTATGACTGAGTAATATTCCATCATGTATATGTACCACATTTTTTTCATCCAGTCCAGTTTCAGTGGGCAGCATGGTTGGTTCCATGTTTTTGCTACTGTGAATAATGGTGCAATAGATAAGTGTGTGCAGATATCTTTTTGGCAGAGTGATGTGAGTTCCTCTGGGTATATTCCCAGCAGAGAGATTGCTGGGTCATATGAAAGAGCAGTATCTATTTTTTTTAGGAATTGCCACACTGTTTTCCATAGAGGTTGAACTAGTTTGCATTCCTGCCAGCAGTGTATAAATATTCCCTTTTCTCTGTATCTTCACCAGCATCTGTTTTTGGTTTATTAATAATGCCCATTCTTACTGAGGTTAGGGGGTATCTCAACGTGATTTTCATTTGCACTTCTCTGAAAATGAGTGAGGCTGAGCATTTTTTCATGTGTCTATTGGCTGCCTGTATATTTTCTTTTGAGAAGTGTCTACTCATATCTTTTGCCCACTTTTTGGTGGGGCTGCTTGTTTGTTTGCTTATTTGTTTGTTTTCTTCAGCATGTTTGAGTTTCTTGTAGATCCTGGATTTTAGGCCCTTGTCAGATACACAGTTGTCAAATTTTTTTTTTACCTTTCTCCTCTCTTGATGGTTTCTTTTGTTTTGCAGAAGATTTTCAGTTTAATTAGGTACCATTTGTCTATATTATCTCTTATGGCATGGACAACTAGGGCTTTGTTCAGGAATTGGTTGCCTACTGCAACTTCCATAAGGGTATCTCTTGTGTTTTCTAAGACTCTGATGGTTTGAGGTTTTACATTTAGGTCTTTGATCCATTTAGAGTTGATTTTTGTGAATGGTGATAGGTTGGGGTCCTGTTTTATTCTTCTGCATGTAGTCAGTCAGCTTTCCCAGCACCATTTATGAATAGGTTCTCCTCTTCCCAGTGGTTGTTGGTGGAGGCTTTGTTGAAAATGAGTTGGTTGAGAAATTGAGGTTTTGCTTCTGGAATCTCTATCCTGTTCCATTGGTCTATATGCCTGTTCTTGTACCGATACCAGACTGTTTTGATTATAGTAGCCTTATAATAATGTTTAAAATCTGGAGGTGTGATACCTCCCACTTTGATTCTTTTGCTGAGGATTGTTTTAGCTATTAGTAGTCTTTATGTTTACACATGAATTTCTGTATTGTGGTTTCCAGGTCTGAGAAGAATGATGCTGGTAATTTAATGGGTATTGCATTGAATCTGTAGATTTCCTTGGGTAGGATGGACATCTTAACAATATTGATTCTTCCTATCTATGAGCACGGAATATTTTTCCATTTGTTTTATCTTTGATTTATGAGCAGTGTTTTGTAGTTTTCTTTGTAAAGATCTTTCACTTCTCTGGTTAGGAAGATACCAAGGTGTTTCTTTCTCTTTTTTGTGTGTGGCTATTGTGAATGGTATTGTGCTTTTTATTTGGTTCTCTGCCTGTTTGTTATTGGTGTATAAGAATGCAACTGTCATTGAACATTTATTTTGTGCCCCTAGATGTTGCCAAAGTCCTTTATCAGTTCAAGCAGGTTTTTGACATTTTCAAGCAGGTTTTTGGATTTTCAAGGTATAGGATCATTTCATTAGCAAGGAGGGATAACTTGACTAACTCTTCTCCTATTTGGATACCTCTGATTTCCTTCTCTTGTCTAATTGCTCTAGCTAGGAATTACAACACAATGTGAACAGGAGTGGTGAGAGTGGGCAGCCTTGCCTTTTTCCAGTTTTCACAGGAAGTTTCTGTCCATTTAGCAATTTGCTGGCTGTGGGTTTACTGTAGATGGTGCTTTCTATTTTGAGGTATGTTCCTTCTATGCCTAGGTGTTTAAAGGTTTTTGTGAAGAAGTGATGCTGGATTTTATCAAAAGCTTTTTCTGCACCTACTGAAATAATCATGTGGTTCTTGTTTTTACATCTGTTGATTTATTTAATTACATTTATGGTTTTGCAGTTGTTGAACCAGCCTTGCATCCCAGGAATGAATCCTACTTGGTCATGGTGTACTATTTTTGAGATGTGTTTTTGAATCTGATATCCTAGAATCTTGTTAGAATTTTTGCCCCTGTATTCATCAGGAATCTTGACCTGTTGAAGTTCTCTTTTTTGTTGTTGTTGGATTATTACCCGTTTTGGATATCAGTGTGATGTTAGCTTCATAAAATGGTTTGGGGAGGATTCCATCTTTCTCTATTGCTAGTAAAACTTTTAACAGAATTGGTATCAGCTCTTCCTTGTATGTTTTTGAGAATTCTGCTGTAAAGCCATCTGATTCAGGGCCTTTTTTTTTTTTTTTTAAGTAGGTATTTTTCTAACGACAGAGTAAATTTCCTGGGTTGTTATTGGTCTATTTAGTGTCTCAGTGTCTTCTTGTTTCAACCTTGGGCTGTTGGGTGATGTCAGAAAGTTCTTCATTTCACTTAGGTTATCAAGTTTGTTTCCATAGGTGTGCATAGTAATCTCTGATAATCTTTTGCACTTCTTCAGGGTCCATTGTAATTTGATCTTTTGCCTCTCTGACTGTGTTTTCTTGAGCTTTTCTCTCTTTTACTTGGTCATTTTGGCTAGGGGCTCACCAATCTTATTTATCCTTTTAAAGAACCAGCTTTTTGTTTTGTTTATTTTTTCTATGATATTTTTGTCTTCTATGTCCCATATTTGGGCTTTTACTGTGGTGATCTGAATTTTTCTGCTAAAGTTAGGGTTTTGGTGGTCTTGTCTTTCCAATTCCCTTTGGTGATATAACAGGCTGTACCTTGTGATCTTTCAATTTTCTTGATGTGTGTTTGTAGAGATATAAATTCCCCTCTTAGAACAGTTTTCATGACATCCCAGAGGTTTTGGCAAGATGCTTCTTCATTTTCATTTTTTTTCAAGAATCTTTTAATTTCTGTTTTGATTTCTGTGTTGACCAAGGATTCATTAGCATCATGATGCTTAATGTCCATGTCTTTGTGTGTTTTGTGGGGATTATGTTGGTGTTGATATTTACTTTATTCTACAGTGTGTTAAAAGGTGTGAAAAGGTGCATTGGCAGTATTTTGATAATGTGAAACGTGTTTATGCTTGACTTGTAGCTAAGGATGAATCAATCTTGGAGTACATTCCATGTGGTGATGAGTAGAATGTATATTCTGTGGTCATTGGTTGGAGTGTTCTGTAGTATCTATTAAGTCTATTTGTTCAAGCTTCAAGTTGAGGTTCCAATTCTCTTTGTTGATTTTTTGCCTCAATGATCTATCCAGGGTTGTTTGTGGGGCATTTAAGTCCCCAGCTATAATAGTGTTAGAGTCAATATCTTTTTTTTAGTTTTCTTAGTAGTTGCTTTATAAACACTGATGCTCCTGTGTTGGGTACATATATGTTTAGGATGGATATTTCTTGTTGATAGACTGAACCTTTTATCATTATGTAGTATCCTTCTGTATCTTTTTAAATTTTTTTATAGCTTAAAGGTTGTTTTGTCTGATATCAAGATCATGACTCCTGCTTTCATTTTTAATGCATTCACCTCAACATTCATTTTTCATCTCTAACTGGAGTCTGTATTCATCCCTTGTGGTGAGATGGGCTTCCTGGATGCAGCAAATTATTGAGTCATGCTTTTTTGTCCAGTTTTCCATTCTGTGACTTTTCAGTGGTGCATTTATTTCATTCACATTCAGATTGATTATTGAAATGTGAGTGTTTATCCCCATCATGAAGTTCTTATTAAGTTTTTCTTTGTTTGTTTTTAGTTTTTGGCATGATGTATCTGTGTTTTCAAGTTTGCAGTTGCAATGTATTCTTTGTTGCTTCTGTCTTCTGCTGTTCTCTTGGGAAAGGCATATTCATCATTTTTTTCTTTCTTCTGTGCTTAGTATCTTTTTAATATATCTTATAGTGTGTCTTATAATATCTTTTTAAGCAACTCTTATAGAGCTGGTCTAGAAGAGAGATTGAATGTCTGGGAAAGATTTTAATTCTCCATCGCTGATGAAGCTGAGCTTGGCTGGGTAGAAAATTCTTGGTTGAAATTGTTTATCTTTGAGGACTTTGAATATTGAATTCCAGTCTCTTCTAGCCTGTAGTGTTTCTGTTGACAGGTCTGTTGCTATTCTCATTGATCTTCCCCAGTGGGTAATCTGACCTTTCTCCTTTAGGATTTTTTCTTTTGTACCTACTTTGTGTAGATGAATTACTATGTGTCCAGGGGTTGAGGTTCTTTATATCTGTTGTGTTTGTATGGTCACATCTCTGGTGAGATGGGGGAAATTTTCTTGGATAACCTCCTGGAATACTTGCTCCAAGTTATTTTCCAATTATCTTTCTTCTTCTGGGATAACAATCAGTTGTAGGTACAGCATCTTGATATGACTGCACATTTCTTGGAGGCTTTGTTCTTTCTTTCTGAGTTTTCTTTCTATGTTTTTTACAGATTGGGTTAATTCTATGTTTCGGTCTTTGAGTGCTCAGATTCTTTCTTCTGCTCAATTGATTCTGTTTTCCATGCTTGTCATCTTGTTATTTACTTACTGGATGAAATTTTTATGGCCAAAATCTCTGTTACAAGTTCTTTTAGTGCTGCATCTTACCTTTCTTGAGTCTTGTTCACTCTTTCCATCCATTCCCTAATCCCTGTTGTATTCTGGGGCCAGTTGTTGGTGACTTCCATAGTTTGGGCTCTGAGGTCTGATTTTTCAGGCATTTTCTTTTTGGCACACTGAGAATTATCTGAGGTCTTCTATTGATTTTCCCTCAATTCTGACAGATCTTTTTATTCTCTTTATTTTGGTTCTTCAGTGGCAGTAGGAGGGGCTTTCACTTCTGATTGTTGCTAAGCTCTCTATTCTTCCCTGATCAGGGCTCCAAATTTGTTATATTTAGAAACAGGGCTGAAAGTGGGAAACTTTGCTGTCTCTTGTAGTTTTGAGAGTTGAATAAGGTGGAGGATGGGGAGCTAGGATTCAGAAACTGCATGCAAATCCCAATGTTTACTCCTGACCACCATGCTATCTGATGATGCAATGGGTACCTGTGAGTATCTGAATCCAAGATACAGTAACAGCAATGGGTATGTGAGTCCGAGATTTAGTAACAGCAATGAGGAGAACAGAGAAAAGTAGAATGAAATAAGATGATAAAAATAAAGTAAGAAAAAAACACAGAAAACAAAGCAAAACACACACACACACACAAACAAACAAAAACCAAAGCTAACTGGAAAAAAACAAAGCGAAACAAACAAAAAAACTCAAAAAACAAAAATCAGGAAAACTGAACACACACGCACACCCCCAGCATAAAATGAAAGGAGGAGAAAAAAAGAAAAAAGCAATTCAAATCAAACCTTCACACACATTAAACCAAAAAAAGAGAAGAATATAAAACAAAAAAACCTAAAAGATGAACACTCATTCATGTACACACACAAACAGAAAACAAAAAATGAAAGAAGAAAGAAAGAACAAAGAAGACAGAAAGCAAAGAAAAAGAAAAAAGGGCAGGAGGGGGAATGCAGCTCAAACCTTCACATACACATTCATACACAAAGGAAAAATAAAAAAATTCAATAAACAAAACAAAACAACCTCCCCAAACAAAAAACAACCTGCCCTTTTGTGGTAGGTTCTGTAACTATTCTTCCCAGCTGCTCACAGGTAAGCCCCTCTGCTGTCTCCTGCAGAGCTGCAGTCTCATTCACAATCTCCCTAGTTCCTGACCCAGGGAAGGAGGAGAGGGTGGTGGAGGTGGGTGGGGCCTCAGTCCTCCTCTCCCACTCTCATATGGTCAGGGGGATTTCCTCCAGTGGGGAGGTGTGGGATTTTCTCTTTCCCAGGTACTAGTGGGGGGCACCCCACCCAGGCTTATCCTCAAGTAGAGAGTCCTCCTATCATGGCTGACATCCAGGCTCTGCCTGGGTTCATCCCTCTTGGTCATGCCCCAGCCATGTGGGTCTGACTTTCAGAGGATTGCTGGGGAGAAGGGGGTTGAGTCAGCCTTGGACTCACTGCTGATCTCTTCAGGGGTCTTCCTCATCCTTTTCTGGTCACACCCTTTGTCCCATGTCTGAATCAGGATGGGGGTAGGGGATAGAGACTCAGCACTTGTTCTGTCCTTCTGGAGTTTGTGCTTTTGGGATATTCCCTTTGGAATATAGTTAACCCACTGGTCAGAGATCAGGTCTGTCACTCTGTGGTGGGCAAGCTGAAGCACTTCCCTACCCAGTTTTCATGATGGTGGAGACTTCTGTTTTGTCTTCTCCAGTGGGACTCTGCCTCTGGCTCCCTCAGTGTGCTCCCTCCATGGCCCTTGCTGCCAGTGTCCAGACAGGTGCTGCAGTGGTAAGGCAGAGCCTGGAGCTGCAGTCACTCCTAGCAGCTTCTTCCTGCAAAGGGCTTTGCTGATTTTAAAAAAATGATACTCAGCTTCCGCACCCCAGGGAGAGCTAGGGTCCAACCAGAGCAGCTGCAGCACCAGCTGCTTCACCAGGACAGTCCTGGCTACTTGCTCCCAAATTCCCTCTCAGTTAGCCACTCACATGCCCACTTACAGATAAATATGCAAAATTTTCTATACACTCACTCACTCACACTGGGACTTGCATAGTCCGACTGGCTCCCCCACCATCTTCCTCCCCCCCACCTTTGTTTTTCAGTTGGATTCTCACTCTATTGTCAAGGCTGGAGTGCAGTGGCACAATCATGGCTCACCATAGCCTTGAACTCCAGGGCTCAGGCAATCCTCCTGCCTCAGCCTCCTGAGTAGCTGGGCCTACAGTAATGTGCCACCATGTCTGGTTAATTTATTTTTATGTTTCAGAGACAAAGTCTTGCTATGTTGCTCAGGTTGGTCTTGAACTCCTAGACTCAGGTAATCCTCTTGCTTCCCAAAGTGCTGCTGGGATTAAAGGTGTGAGCCACTATGCCTGGTCCCCCTTTTTTTCCTGAACTCACTCCAATTAGACTTTCCTTCTTCCCTGCCACCTCCATTCTGTTGAATCTATAGTTCTATTCGTTGCAACAGGCACAGTTGATCACTCTCTTCTTCTTATAACACTTTCTTCTCTTTGTTTCTAGAATATTGTGGTTTCTGGCTTTCCTTTTTGTTTCTTTGTGGTTCCTCTTCATCTTTCTTATCTTTTAACATTGCAGTGGCCAAGGCTCAATTCTTGGGCCTTCTGTCCATGCTGACTTATGACATCATCTCAGCCAGCCCCACCTATGGGACTGACAGGTAAACTACAGGATGCCTGGCTAAATTTCAATTTCAGATAAACAACAAATAATTTTTTAGTTTTCTGTTTTTATTTGCCAAAACCGGCCATCTTGCCCATTTAGTTTTTTCCCTAATGACTCCCAAATTTCTATCTCTGACCCAACTCTCTCTCTTGAATTTTTACAGATGAGGAAACTAAATCTTACATGTGAAATCACCTGAGAGTTCTTTTTTCTTTCTTCTTCTTCTTCTTTCTTCTTTCTTTTTTTGAGTAAGAGTCTCACTCTGTTGTCCAGGCTGGAATGCAGTAGCATGCCCACGGCTACCGCAGCCTCAACCTGCTGGACTCAGGTGATCCTTCTGCCTCAGCCTTCTGAGTTGCTGAAACTACAGGCGTGCACCACCGTGCCTGGCTAATTTGATTTATTATAGAGATGAGGTCTTGCCAAGGTCTCGAACTTCTGGGCTCGGCAATCCTCTTGCCTTGGCCTCCCAAGGTGCTGGGAATACAGGCATGAGCCACCGTGCCTGATTCCATTAGATCGCTAACAGACAGCCCAGACTTACCTTGTCTAAAACAAATCTTGATTCCTTTCCCTGCTGCCAAACTTAACTCCTTTTGTAGGATTCTCCCTCTTGGGTGGTGGCATCATGTTCTCACTGTCCCAGCTGAGGCAGTTCTCTTTGACCCCTCTTTTCTCTCTTGCTGCACACCCCAGTCTACTCACAAATCCTGGACACAGCATTTTTACAGTATACTCAGAATTCTCACTTCTGTCACTTCCACTGCTGCTGCAGTAATCCCAGCCATCACCATCTCCCATCTGGGCTTCTACAAGAGCCTCCTCATCATTCTCCCTGCTTCTATCCTTGTTCCCCTCTCTCAATATATATCCCGTAGAGAAATCCTTTAACACAACAAATCACAGCATGTCTTTCCTCTACACAAAAGCCCATACTCTCATCTCTCTCTGAATAAAACGTAAAATCCTTACTACCATGGCCTGCAAGATGCCACACATCTGGCCCTCTGCCACCACCCTGGCCTCATAACCACCACCATCCCCCTGACTTCCATTGTTCCAGGAGCGCTGACCTCTTGACTCTGACTGGAACATGCCAAGCACCCTCCAGCCTCTGAGGTTTTTATGACTGTTCCCTCTGTTTGGGATATGCTGCCCCCAAATATTCAAATGACTTGTTTCCTCTCTCTGTTCTGGACTCAGCAGAAGTGTCACCACATGAGAAAGGCCTGTCAACCACGCTGCCCCATGTAGCGGCTCCCCTACCTCCAACCCGCTGTGCTTCCTAAGCCTGCTTTATTTTTCTTCATATGACCTAGCACCCCTGACATGTTTATTTATAATCTGTTTCCACCTGCTTCCACAACTGGAACATAAACTCCATGAGAGCTGGGCTTTGATTTTGTCACTTCTGGATGTCTGGGGTCAAGAACAATGCCTCAGATCATTCATATTCAGCAAACAAATGGAAGAGCCAATCAATGAATGGAAGAGAAGACGTTTGTTATGGAGGTTGTGATGTAAGATACTCTCATCTTCTCATTTGTAGTGCAGCTGAATTCACTTTATAACCCAGAAGTCCCTCTCTTTACTGGCATGACTTTTCAGTCCTGCAAAAGGTTTGTGTGGGAATAGTTGTTCCCTTCCCCACACAAATCGGTAAGAACCTTCTGTTATTTATGAGGATTCAAGCAGAAGACAGAGACACAGCTTTCACTAAAATTATTGAAGGGATTAAGTACAAAATCTTACTTTTCGGAACGCATATTTACCCCTTGGAATAACAAATTGTATTAGCAAAAAAGTACTACTTTAGCGCTTACAAAGAGCTTTTATTTGGAATCATCATTTCCATTTTACAAGTGAGTTTCAGAGAGATGTCACGGTAAATTGCAGTGGGAGCTACGGCTGGAGCCTGGGTTCTGACTCAGTTTGGCCTAATGAGACAGAGACAGAACCTTGGACAGTGCTCCCATCAAAATCACCTAAGTTGAATGTGAGGTGGGAAAGATGTCTTTTCCAAAAAATTATGGGTAAGTGTTGGGAAAGTTACACTGTTAAAAAAGAAAATTGAGAATTTTCATAAAAAGATTGAGAGCACAAATTCAAAGATACTTCTGTTTTGGTTTTCATTTTGCTTGTCTGCATCTGTTAGCCTAGAGTTTATTTTATTTTATTTTTCTATTTTTTTTGTTAAAGAGGAAACTGCTTTTATGCACATCTCAATCTTTAGCGAATTTTGAGATTTTTAGAAGCCTGTGATCCAGATATGTTTTTACTGTTTTTATTGCAGATATAATTGCTGTAAGCTGGGCACAGTGGCTCAAATTTGCATTTTGGGAGGCTGAAGGGGGAGGATTGCTTGAGCCCAGTAGTTTGAGACCAGTCTGGGCAACATAGCAAGATCTTGACTCTAAACAGTAAAATAATAATTTTAAAAAATGGGCCAGGCATGGTGGCATGCACCTGTAATTCCAGCTATTTGGGAGGCTGGGGGGGGGGGGAGTATTGTTTGAATCCAGGAGTTCAAGGCTGCAGTGAGCCATGATCATGCCACTGCACTCCAGTCTGGATGACAGAGTGAGACCTTGACTCAAAAAATAGAATGAAAAAATTAAATATAATTGCTATAAAATAACAAAATTTGACAAATCATAACAAAACTTAGTGGATCTTGGAGGATCCCCAAAACTCATTTTCAAACACATATTTTCTACTTACTCCTCAAGGTCGAATGTATGTAATTGGTGTAATATAAAATCTTACAATTGTCATTAAATTTTTTATAAGTGGGAAACAACTAACAATTTGCACGCCAGGGCCTGTTGTCCAGTCTTTGTTATTTAAAAAAAAAAGTCATCTTAAAGTTAGTTTTCAAAATAGACCTGCCACTTTTATTTTTCCCAGCCACCATCTTCCTTCTGGTTGTTTCTATTAAAAAAGCAAAACAAGCAGCAAATTTGTCGTGCACATCCTCAGAAACAGGCTGGTCAGAAATGTAAGAAGAGACCAAACTCTTCAGGGTGAAAGGAGAATCCAGCTTGCCCAAGATATTTTCTCTGCTGACCTCTGCCACTTCCCCTTCTATAGGGGCTTAAATTTCCTCCTGCAGGAAGTATTGAAGGGGTGGGAAGTGGGTCTGTTTAGGGCTTTTCAGAGAAGCAAAAAGCCTTAATGGAGATAGTTGGGACACATCCTTTGAGTAAATGGAAGGGTTTGGCTAGAGAAGAACTGGATGGGTGTTTCTGCTAAGGAGGAGGAGAAAGGGAGAACGTCTGGGCAGAATCACATAACGGAGGATGCAAAAGCAAAAGTGCTTCTGGGCAAAGACCTACTGGAGTTCTAGGTGTTTACTCTCTGGAGTATTCAGATAGGAGATGGACAAGAGGCCTTGCTTTAGTTCTCCTACTAATATTAACTATCATTTTTCTTCACTAACTGCTCAATACATTTGCACTCAAACCTTTTGTCTAGCCTAAGGGCACTCGTGAGAGGTCGTGGCTCAAGAAGCTGGTCAGGAAGTATGCGAATGACAGCTAGATAGACAGAGTCCAGAGGGTCCTTGCACTACAGGGCCTGGTGTCTGCAGTCCCATCTGCAGTCTACAAGGAGGGCCAGAGAATTGTCAGTCACAAGGTGTTTAGAGAACTGCCTGCCTATCCAGAGGGATGCAGGAGAGTTTTTTTTTTTTCCCAGAAAATGGGACATCAACAAGATTATTCAACATTTGCCCTTATTATAATAAAAAAAGTTAGACTTGTATAATGCTTTCTATATATTCTAAGTACCACTCCACAGACTTTACATTTATTCAGTTATTCAGTCTTCACAACGGTCCCACAGGGAGGCAATTTTATCATTTTATCGTGCCTATATATATATATGTGTGTGTGTGTGTGTGTGTGTGTGTGTGTGTGTGTGTTTAATTTTAGATTCAGGAGGTACACACACATGTTCTTTACATGGACAGATTTTTGTAGTGGTGGGGTGGGGATTCGGTCTCAGGTGGCCCATCCTCCAGAAAGTGAACATTGTACCCATAGGTGATTTCTGAACCCCAACTCCCTTCCTCCCTCCCCTTTATTGGTGTCCCTGGTGTCTATTATCTCCATCTTTGTGACCATTTAGCTCCCACACATGAGCGAGAACATGCAGTGTTTGTTTTTCTGTTTCTGAGTCAGTTCACTTAGGCTGATGATCTCCAGCTCCATTCTTGTTGCTGCAAAGGACAATATCATGCCTGTTTTACAGAGTAAGAAGCTGAGACAGAGAGATTAAGTAAACTTGTCTGAGGTCAAACAGGTTGAAACTGGCAAAGCTGACCTCTGCAGTGTGACTCCAGTGACTATGGCCCTTTTGCCACATTGCACTGCCTTACCCAGGTCTCAGAAGTGACTGGTTGGTTAAACAGCCAGTTATTCAGAGTCAATAACTTGAGCTAGATAACCAAGATGGAAGGGAGTGGTGCAGAGGGAAGGCAACAGCATGAGTTAAGGAAATAAGTTATTGAAGATAATGGTTAGTTGGATGTTGAACCAGAAAGGAGGGAGTCTGAAGAGGGGAGAGTGCTTTCTGTATGCCACTCATGGGACAACGTAGTCTATCTGTCCAGAAACTCATGAGAACAGCACAAAGAAAGAAACCAGAGTTAGCCATTTGGAGCTACTGTCTGATTTCCTTTAGGCCTGAGGTACACAGATTAGTGCTTATTTTCATGATTGCTGCAGAATTTCAGATAGCAAGTTTTTAATGGGCTAAATCTGAGTTCAAAATGTTCTTATTGCCTAAAATCACTGCAGGTTACTGAATATTACAATTCCGAACTGGAGCCAGATGGTTTCAGTGTCCTATGCTTGAGAAAAGTACATTAGTTCCACGTTATTTCCAGTTAGATTTCATGACATCCTGAGTCTTTCTGCCATTCAATAAGTTCTGAGGTCAATGAATACAGAAGTGACTGAGTTCTTGTCACTCCAATAAAATACGTGTTATATGGTCACCTTATATCAAGTCAGGAGAATTAGAATTCCAGACCAGGCAGCCAGCCATATTATATTTCCCCAAGGCTGATTGTCTATAGAATTACAAATTAAAGACCAGAAGTGAAGTTTGGTGTTTCTTCTTTACCATCAACACTAACATGCATTTGGATGGTGCTTTACAGTTGAAAAATCTTGGCACGTGAATTTGCTTTTCTTTTTACTGTTTCTACTTTCCATTAAAAGTTAATACTAAATTATTGAAAGGTGAAATTGTTTCTTTGTCTGTTTTAAAGCTTTGTGACAAAAACATATACAATTGCCAACACTTACTTATCTAAAATAATTAAATGAAGGCTCGAAATATGCCATCATAATTAGATCAACTGGCTTGGACAATTAAAGTATGAATATGGCTTTTGAGTGTTAAAACAACTAAACAACAAAACTAGGCTTTGTAAGACTGATCTACAGAAAGAGAATTCCAAGTATATAATCTTTTTATATCAACGTTATTTCATATCAGGAAATTTATGTGAGAAGCACCTAGAGGTGATTTCAAAAATAAAGAATAAAGAGAAAGATATCAAGAATTGAGTAATGAAGTCACTAAAGGTTTGGCCTGAACAATTTTCTAGGAGACATGACCTAACTGATTAACTACTGGGATGGGAATATGATGGCTATATAACTTATTTTCGGCTCTTGCTTTAAAGGTATGTACTCATATCTTGTTTCTTGACTTGAGATGCTGGGGGAATAACCTAACCCTCTGTGTCTCATTTGCAAACTGACACTCTTTGGTTTGGTCTCTAAAAGGAGGTTATTTTGAGGGCCGGCAGATAGGAATGCTTATAAAGAACAGTCAAAAGTTCAGTGCTATGTAAATGCTAAAACCAAAGATAATAATGGAGTGGGGGGAAAGGTGTGTTACTTCCTTTGCCTAACAATGCTGTGTACAGTTTGACCTTCAGGAAAGTCATTTTGTTCGTGGGTGTGTGAGCATGTGGCATACACTTGAACTCACACAGAATAAGATTTAATAATTTTTCAGATCAGGTTTTTATTTTTATTTCAATGTTTTCAAGCATTTATAGATGTCAAGTTGGTAACATATTAAAGTTTGCAGAATGAAGGCATTTTTATGCACAAACTTCTTTCTCCAGTATCTGAGTTTGGATATATAGATAGATGGAAACACAGAGTTTTCCTTGTCATTAACCAACTTTAAAAGCAACTTCAGTTTAATAGGCTGTAGCTGAGTGCTCCCAGCCCAGTCAGCCTCTCTCTGCTTGAGCCCAGGCAAGAATAATTCACTCTCAGTGGGAAGCAGAGAAGGCATGTACTATTTTCCTAAGAAACCAAAGCAAAAGCTGTATGTCTGACAGGCAGTGACATACCCCTGCCCCACCTCTAGTGCTGTATAGCAAGTCTTTTGAGAACATTTCTGACTGTTGTCACTGAAGTGTGTGGATTTACTTCCCAGAAGACTTACTATCTGGAACAGTCTGGTGTGACTACCCTCCCTGTAAGAGCTCATCCTAATTTTGCATTCAGGTGTTACTTCCTGGAAGAGGGACCAAAACCAATTAGAAAAAGTAAGAATAATTGTAGCCAAGCCCCAGATATTGTATAAAATGAGAATCCAGTTTCTTTTTTTTTTAGATTAGAAAATACAGTTTATTTAGAACATAAATTAGAGAGAGAGAGAGAGAGAAAGAGGGTATTCACCTTCCCAAGGGAGAAGGGAGGGCCAAAGTTTAAGAAAACATGGCCTTGCCATAGCGCAAAGAGCACGTGGCCACACCATAGCTTAGCAAGGCAATGGCTGAGAATCCAGTTTCTTAATGAAAAGATCTCATTTGAGAGAACTCAGCATTCTCTTGAAGACTTAATTAGACTGCATGACTTTTGGTTCTTTCCAATTCTGCAACATTTGGTTTTTTCCTATGAAAAATACCAATAAACTGTTCTGTAGAGAAGCACTCCATTTCTCACATGCTTTTAAAATTAAGACAAGATTTGTCTGGCAAAGGCATCACAATATTTGGCAATGTCCAAAATTGCCTCGTATTTTTCTGCCTTTGTTAAAAAATACATCTGACTCATAACCTTGAATCTATAAAAGTCATCATCCATTGTCTCACCAAGTTCTTTTTTGGGAGAAACATTTCATCCATTTCTCCCCTTCCATTCGGCACTTGGCATTGGAGACTATGTAGAGAAAGATCATGAACTGGTAATTCCAACACTGAGTTTGCTTTGAATCTTATCCAACTGAACCTTCGTAGCAGGCATTCTGTTTCTCAAGAAAATGTAGTAGGAAGCTTGTCTGCTGGTTATGGTTTTGTCTATCATGGATAGATGTAGCCTGTGGCATTTCTTTTCTGCCTATGTGCCTATTATCGGTGATCAGGGCAAGCTTCCACGTTTTCTTCTGACATTCAAAAGTAGGTAAAACAAAGTCAAACTTCTAATTTTCTGAGTACCTACTATACTCAGGGTACCCTGTTGGGTGCAAAGCTCAATAAACTCCTGCAACTCAGTAGGAGAAAGAGTTAGATGAGAAAACACATGTAAAACGACCGGCACATACTTAGTCCTGAGGGCTTGTGTCTTTTCTTTCATTTATATCTCAGTGGTTTATCGAGTCTGAATGTGAACCCATAGAATAGAGATTGGATCTAATTGTACACTGTGCAATATTATTGCTAACATTCAGTGTGTTACCTTTTATAAATAGAAATAACTATAAACCTATTTTTGGTGCTAGCTAGAGACCTCCTAGAAATAGAAGGAAAAGGAAGTAAAGATTTTTCTTATGAATCTCAAAGGGTCAGAGAGCTCTCAGAGACCTTGATTTTTCTGACATTTATCTTTGTTCTCACTGTCCCTTTTGAGTATTATTTGATTTACGCTAACAAATGGGTGTGAAGACTGTCTCCACCTGTGCAGATTCTGCCGGGTGTGGATAGAGTACATGATTTCTAGCAGAGACTGTGTGGAGTTCCAGCTTTGATGAATGGTTCTTTGAAGAGTCCTTTGATCTTGCTCAATTTTCAGGGATTTGTTTCCAGACACCTGACAATAAGCACACTCAGCACAAACAGCTTTCAGACTTTACTTCCTCCCACCCAGGGAAGCCATCAGCCATGCCCTTTCATCTCTTCCTCGAAAGCCAGATCGTGTCTCTGGCCTGAACTTGATGAATTGATATTAGCGCTCTAAACTTCCTCACTCTCTTGCCTCTTTCACGCCAACGAAGCAGCTGTTGCTGGACTTTTGATGAAATGTAATTAAATGACACCTTCAGCAACTTCTTAGAGGGCCATGGTACCTTGGGGAGGCATGAAAGGGGAAAGCAGGCCTGATTTCTTACAAAGCATGACTCTTATTTCTACCCACTTCTGTGCTTTTCCCTGTTAACAAATCCCAAAGCTGAGCACACCTTAATCCTAGAGAGTGGTGTGCATGACCAGTACATAGGACTTCCAGGCTGTGGATGGCACAGACCAGAAAAGAGAAGCGACTAACTCTATGTAGTAAGGCATGTTTGCCCTGTATAGTACAGGAAATAAGTGTTTATTCCAAAGTTCATAAATGAAGAGCATATCTGGATGAAGAACGTTTTGGGGCTAACTTGAAAAGAAAAAGCTGCAAAGCTTTTTTTTTAATGGTAAAGTTATAAAGCTCTTACTCAAAATGACTTTTCAATTTCTTATGCTGCAAAGTGACAAGACTTGATGATGGGGGAGTTTAGTTTGAAGGGCATTTTCTGGAAAAGGAGCACACCAGGTCACATACTGTCAAATAAACTTTTTTAACTGTGCATTGTGAAGTTGTTGATATAGGTGTTAGAAGAAAGGTAACATTTCAGTAATCCAGAGGACATGATCACTACTAAATGATGCTGAGAATTTGTACCCAAGGTATGGCAAGAAAGAAGAGATCATTGTGAAAGGGCTGAGCAGAGCAGGCTTTGTGGAAGAGGTGATAATAATAGTCAGCAGATGTCCACTGGGGGCATTTATTTCTATATAAACGATTTTACAGGGAGGTACGATTATCTCCATTCTACAGATCGTGAAACAGAGACTCAGGGAAGTCATTTGTTCACGACTTTCCAGTTCACCAGTGGTAGTGCTGGGATCTGGACAAAGGCAACCAAACTCTCTCCTCTATGCCATACTGCTCTCACTCAGGCTAGCCCTGAAGGATGCATGCAATCTACGGTAAGGCAGAGCAGCTCAGGAAGATTGTTGATACTTGAGGAGGGGAATGACCAAGGAGAGGGAAGGGTGAATGAACCCCAGCTCCTTGCCATGTGTGTCACCCTGTAGTCACGAAGAGTGAGGAGGGGACCAGCCTGTAGGCAAGTGTCCCACCTAGATACATAAACCCAAGTCTCCTGACACCAAATGAAATGCTGTTTTCACTGTCTTAGCAAAAAAAAAAAAAAAAAATTTTCACAGTTGGAATAAAAAAAGATAATAGATCTTAAAATGCAAAAGCATAAAATGTTATGAATCAGTTTGTTAATGTATATAAGAATTATGGGGGAGGAGAGTCTGAAAGCCAAGGACACTAAACTAAGTCCTTGAAATGAAATGGGGAGAAACTGGAGACAATGGTATCTATTCCCTGGTTTTACCCCAGGGTAGCGTGTGTGTGTGTGTGTGTGTGTGTGTGTGTGTGTGTGTGTGTGTGGTGCATATGTGTTTATGCACAGCTAGAGGCTCCTAGAGGTACTTCCTGCCCTCTCTGGGTGTGGACCCACCTACCCCCAGGGGCAGAGCTAACAGTTTCAGTTTTCTCTTCTTGTCATTGGCAAGACTTGCTATTGTTTTCTATTACCCAATTCCTACACAGTTCACATCCCACTTTCTCTCTCTGGAGGTGCCAGCCTGGTTAAAACGTGTTGTGGATAGGTCCCCCACCACAGCAAGAAATACTTAAGGTGATTCTGGATGAGGTGAACTTTTGTCAGACTGTCCAGGCTTGTCCTCTTCCAGTTCTACTCTGAATGTCTGATTCTCACATATCTCCATTCCTGAGCACATACTTGCTCTCATGGATTGATTCTCGTCCAACTATAGATAGCTTCTAGAACCCAGGAACTTCCTAGGTATAGCTCCTGGAAAGGCACAAGATCTCCCCTCCCAGTCCTGATGTAGAACTCCTGGTTTGGAATCCTGTTATGGTTGTCCACTGGTTTTGCATGCCCTGGAACCTTCCCTTCTGCTGGTAACAACTACTCCTCCCATCCTGCATGCAACTCTTGGTGACACTGCCTGTTGAGGTATCATGTCCTCTCTTACTGCAAACACACACACACACACACACACACACACACACACAGACACACACACATGAAAACCCAGGCCAATCAGATACCCTCTTCAGGAATTTAAATCTCAGACAGATTGAACTAAGGGTGGAGAGTGTTTGGAGGAGTTACATCAGATGTAAATCAATACAAACCAATTCCTTCACAAAAGAAAACCTAACTAGTCACACGCTGCCCAAATCAATGACTTCTCTCTCCTCACAACTAATACATTTCAATTCCCGCATACAACTGCATTCTGACTCCTGTCAATAAAAAATACATATCCTTGTTGTTACTGCCATGCTTTTAAGCCTTGCCAAGCTTGTCTTCTAAGATAATGGAAACTTTGCCATGGTCTTAGAAGGGTTTTCACAGTTTAGAGAAATGTCAAACTCTATGTTAGGAAATAGAGTAAGTTCACAGAAGGTGATGATTTAATCAGAGGTGGATTTTTGCTTGGCTACCTTTGCAAGGGGGAGATGCAGAATTTGGGGATGAAAGTGAGAGTGTGACTCCATGGTATGCCCTGGAAGATGTTGCCACCCTACCCTCTCCTCTGTGAAGCATGGGCATCGCCCACATGCCTTTCCTACTTATGGAGGCTTAGTATTACTGAGGGAGACTCAAAGATGTCAAAAGCTACCTGTTAAGGGAAACTCATTTTTTCATTCATTCATCCTTAATCACTCTTCCCAGTTACCCAGACAACCAAAGAGACTACTGCTTTCTAGGATCAGTGTAGACCATTCGTGAATGCACTGGCAACTCAGGTGCTGTGAGTGGGAATTACCTATGAAAAGAGCTTACTGCGTGACAGACAAAATACTAAGCATTTATATACATTATTTCACTTAGCCTTCACATTGGTATCACGAGGTAGATGCTATCCTACTTTCTCAACTGAAATAGGCTGATTTTTTTCCCCCACATTTTAACATCTCTAATATCAATGAAATTTATGATCAGTGTTGTGTTATATTTTAATTGACAGCCATTTCTCTTTCTTAGAAGAAAGCAATTCTATGGAAAGTGGTTCTGCAGATAGTTGAGTGTGTCGGCTTAGAGTCAAACTACACCTGAGTTCAAACCCTGGGCTCTGTTACTTACTAGAGGTTGATACTGTATTTCCTTGAATCTAGAGTGCTACCATTATTTTTTGTGCAACTAAGAAAGAAAAATTGCTGCCAGTTAGACTACAACACCACATTGGTTGTTAAACTCACCAATATTAGAGATATTAAAAAGTAAGAAAAAAATCAGCATATTACAATTGAGAAAATGGGATAACATCTAATTTATGTAAATGCTTAGCATTTTGTCTGCCACAAAGTAAGCTCTATATAAATAATTACCACTATTTTTACTACCAGAAGGTGGTAGTTTGGGTAATTTCAGCAAATCTTTTAACCCTCTATGTATTATTCTTCATCTTTAAAATAAATGGGTAGCCATATGGTCCTGTAACCGAGAATTGGAAAGAAAGCCCAATTAAAAAACATGTTTAGGTCCTTAGCAGCTCTAAGTGTGAAATGCTATCAACTCTTTCTGCTATTCATCTTATGTGTCCAGAAACGGATAAGAGAATCCACTCTATATTTTTTATGGCTGTGTTAATGTAGTTGGAATTCCAAGGCCAACTTAAAATTTTAACCTAGAGTGTTTATATTTCCACTGCAATTGTTGAGAAAGTGTTTCTTGTTTGTGCTTTATTGTCTTCAGTATAACTGATTTTCCATGAAATTTTGTTTTACACTGAGAGGAGAAAAGTTACCTTAATGTTGTATTCTCCATGTTGGGCAAGTCTAAAGAAATAATACCTGATTGCAAAATTTTGCATCTCTTTAAACTCCCACAAATTTCAGAAGACTTACAGAGTTAATCTCAGTTATACTGGTAAGATGAGAAAGAAAAATAAGTTCAGGTGATTGCAAACCATTGCTAAACACAGGGAGGCCCACGTAAAGCAAGTCCCAAACACTAGTCATGCAGAGTCCACTAATGGGTCCCACTTGGAGTGTCCAAGAGCTGGATGAATAGGGTCAGCTGTTGTGTGAGAAAAGTTTAATTGAATTCAACTTTCAGTTATCAAATCTTTAGTATGAAGCAGGCATGGGTTAGAGATGCAAATAAATTTAAGACAAAGTTCTTGCCCTCTCAGAATTTATAGTCTGACAAAGAATGACAACATAATGTGGTACATACTATAAAGTAACATGAAAAGCCCAACTAATTTGGCCCAGGTAAATAAAGGAAGGCTTTAAAGGTTTATAGGAGTTCACAAAAACAGAAAGATTGGAAAAGAATATTGCCCTCAGAGAGAGCAGTGTTTGCAAACTTGATAGGTATAAGAAAGCATGGCTTTTGTGAAACTTAGCGTAACTATGGTGTGATGTACATTGAGTGGGAGTAGGAATTCACTAGCAGGGAACATGGGTGGAGCAGATGCAGTGAGAAAAGCCCATGACTGAGATTCAGGGGACCTGGAATATGGGCTAAGCTTTCAGAAGTAATTTGATCAAGTTATTGTATTAATAGCCTCATTTTCTTCATATTTATGGAAGGAAGACAGAGAGGAAGCACACCAAGATGATTTAGGAGTTAGGCTGCATGAATTCAATTCCTAACACTGGCTATGAAGTTTTGGGCAAGCCACGTAAGTTTCCATATTTGAAAAATTAAGAGTAATGATATCTATCTAGAAGGTTGTTTTAAGTTACATATCACAGCATATAGTAAGCTGTCCATGTTTGCTCTTTCTAGTTTTTATTATTTCTCTATTTTAAGATTCTTCAATTCAAAATGGGTCCCATGACACTTTTGGCAAGAGGAATATTATTAATTGATAGGTTTATTCTTTAATTTGAGGCAGTTCAGTTCTGGGGTGGTGAAGAAGGAACATGGAACAAGGATTGAATAAAATCTAGTCTGTATCTGCCTCTTGCTAGCTGTATGATCCTGGGCAAGTTACTAACATTTCTGAGCCTTGCTTTCCCCATCTGTAAAATAAGGGTAATAATAGCACTCACCTCACAGGGTAATTGCGAAGATTAAATGAGGTAATACATGCAAAGGGCTTGGAATGAGTGCCTGGCACAGATTAAGTTCTTATATAAGTGCTATTATCATTATTATAATAATTAATTTTTAAATTGTAAACTGTGGCTAGGGTACTTCACGGTTTCCGAAAAGCAGCTGCTTCTCCATGTCAGTGACTTTGTTCAGACAGACCACAGAGTGGTTCCCAAAGAGACAGTCCTGCTGTATTCAGTCGGGTTACACTCGATGTGTCCCGCAGGCTAGGGAAGCTGTGGACCGCGGCTAGCCTCTGAAATGGCTCCTCCAAAGTAAATGGGATGTCTCTGTCCCCCAGATTCTGTGTGGGAGGTTGATACATTTGGTTTGGTAATGAGTTTGCTTTTTGAGCCAAAGAGGAGAAGAGAATAAAAGAAGAGAGAAGGCGGGCTAGGCAGTCATAGAAACCTGGCGGCTCAGCTTCTCCAAAAGGAAAAAGGAGCCTGCATCTCTGCAGAAACAAGAGAGAAACAGGGAACAATCTCAAAGCTCATTATGATTTAACTTTGAGATAGCACAAAATGACAGCAGTGTGACTACTGAAGCCGGTTTTAACTCTAAGCAGGACAAAGGAGTGGGAATGGAGTGTATTAGCAGCAGCACAAAGCTCTCCTCCTCACATGAAGCCTGCGCATATATTAGCGCACGGGTGTACTGTTAAAAGCTACTAAATCTCTCTCAAGTGGTCGTTTCTCCTTCTTTGACAAAAGAGTGAAAAATCTTTGTTGTGTATTTTTTTGGACCAAATTCTTGGAACCTTTAAGACACGCATTCCCTGTTGTTAGAAGGCTGCAAACTGACGCTGATGGCGGCCACCAACAAGGAGTGATGAACTCAAAGGGCATAGCCTTGCAAAGCCCAAAAGAGGAAAGCGTGAGCTCATCCCATTTTTTTTTCCTGAAAGTCGCATTTTCTTTTGTGTCAGTGTTGTAAAATATTTAAAAATAGGAGAATCTGAGTGGCCTATTTTCCCACTGACTGACAGTGTCAGTTTTTTTCTGCATCACCATCAGTCTGCTATTACTATGATGATCACTATTATCATCTTTCTTTGACTTTCCCCATCCAAGAAGTACAAATTAGTCTCAGCATCCTATTGTGAGACAGAAGTCTGAATGGAAGTGCTAGCTGCTGGTGTTTGTCTAGATTAACTGCATAAATTAGGAACTTCGTCACTTGATCTTGGGTATTAGAAAGTCAGTGTCCATAATGGTTTAACTTAACTCTTTCAATGTGCATCATCCAGAGAGGAGTTTTGAGAACATCCGTGGATCTCAAGAATTGTTGAAATTTCAAGCCAACTGAATTGGCTCACTAAAATGCACTTCACGATGATATTAAGAGGCAACTACGCAATCACAAAGCAGAGCAGCAGGTCTGTAAATGGCATGCAGTTAGGCACACTTGCTGAATTCAGATGAGGGTATCGAGCTCTCTGTATAGGAAAATGCCAAAGAAAGAAGAGATTCTGTTTGTTTGGGTATTTTTTTCCTTTTTTTAGCCTTGAGGTGCTTACTCTGTCTTTTGATATCACGACTTCATCTCTATGATAAAGCGGAAGATGGTATGAATCAAATCAGCAGGGGTCAATGACCCTCTCTGTCTCTTTATGACCTTGAGAAAGTCACTTAAATCCTTGGGGGTTGAAGCTTTTTCATTTGCAAGATGAGTGAGCTGAAAAGATATTTTCTAATATCTCTTTCAGATCTAAAAGTGCATGATTCCAAGTGCATGCAAATTAACAAGATGCTTTGTTCACTTAGCAACATAGAGCACATCCTAGGAGCTAAGTACTCTAATGGGGCTGTGGATGTGAAAGGCAGGAACACTTGGTCCAGCTTTCAAGAGGCTTGCAGAGGGAGAAGCAAGGCTGACTAACTACCAGTTACAATACACTGTGCTCAGTGTGGGCTGACTAAAGCCAGGGGTCGGTGAGGGGTCCAGAGGGAAGCAGGGCTAGCTCTGGGGTTGGATGGGGCAGCCATTCAGGCTGCAGTGGTGATATTGGTGATAGGCCCCAAAACATAACCAGAAGTTCCTCGGGTAGAGAAGTAGGGAGGATGCCCCTGGCAAAAGGAGAAGTAATAACAAGGCTCAGAAGTGTGAGCAAACACCCTGTGCTTGAAGGGTTAACACAAACACAGATATATCAGTAATGGAGACAAGGGAATTGCTTGAGGCTTCATGAGGAGCCTTGACTGCCATGCCAAGAGCTTTTGACTTTGTTTCAAAGACACTGGGAAATCATGGAGAATAGGAGACATAATCAGTTTTCCTTCTGAAAGTTCACTCAGGTGGCACTGTCTGACTAGAGAGAGAATGGAAGGGAGAGGAAGCTCTTAGAAGAGTATTTTCATGGCCCATGGGAGAACTAATAGAGCTTTATCTTGGGCTGTGACAGTGGAGACAGGGAGGAAGGACACATTTGAGAGATGGCTCAGAGACTGAACCAACAGAAACCACTTATTGTCCGCCACATCTCAGTCAATGTATACCTGGCACTACTGAGTATAAAGAGAATATAAGAAGAGAATATAAGCACTACTGAAATGCGGGGATGGGGTTGGGGTGGTCAGAATAGGATGAGTAACGTGGTGCTAGTTTGGCTGAGCTTCCAGGAGGAGTTGAGGTCGGGCCCAGGTTTCTAAGGAAGGAAAAGAAAAATAGATTTGTAGAAAGAAACAGGAGAACATTTTTATTCTGGGCCATAAAAGGAAAGAATGGGAGATGATCAGCAGGTGTGCTTGGCGAGCAAAGACTCTCTTGCCAATGCTAAAAAAGATGGAGAGATAGGAGGGTGGAAAGGCTGAGCAGAAAAACCTAAATTTGACATGCTAAGGAGTCACTGTGGGTTTTTTTTAGAAGGAGAGAGATTGTGTGGTACAATAGAAAGAGATTGAATTAATGCCTAAAGACCAGGGTTATACCACCATCTAGCTGGGTCAACATTCAAGTCACTTAATGTCTCCAGGGCTCAGATTTACATAGTTTGGATGGAAACAAAAAAAGTGTTGAGATGTGTATTAGTCAGGGTTCTTCAGAGAGACAGAACCAGCAGGATATATGGAAGGGGGAATTGGCTCACGTGATCATAGTGGTGGATAGGCCAACTACAAGCTGGAGGACTAGAGAAACCAGTAGCATGACTCAGTCCAAGTCTGAAGTCTCAGAACCAGGGAAGCTGACAGCGCAGCCCCCACTCAGGCCCGAGAGCCCCCAGGAGGTCGCTGGTGAAAGTTCCAAAGTCCAAAAGCAGATAAGCCTGGAGTCTAATGTCCAAAGGCAGGAGAAGAAAAAGCATCTACTCCCAAAGGTAGAGAAAGAATAGATACAGTCAATCCTCTTCTTCTGCCTATTTGTTTCAGCTGAGTCTCCAGCTAGTTGAATGGTTTCTTCCCACAAGGGCGAATCTGCCTCCTTCATTCCGCTGGAAATACCCTCACAGACACACCCACAAATACCATTTCACCAACCATTTAGGCATCCCTCAATCTAATCAAGTTGACGCCAAATATAACCATCAAAAGTCCATCCCTTGTCAACTTAGCACCCATAAACATCTTAAACTATACTTACTCTCCAAATAAAGATAATAACAAGGTCATAGTTCCACCTAACGTGATATAACCATCCTTCGTACAACCAAAAATGCATTGATCCCATCCCCAGAAGAGAAGTTTAAGTTCTTGAGTAATGTTTACTCTTCTCCTGATATCCCATAAATACTATGGTGTAAAACTAACAATACTTAATACCCACATAAAGTCAGTAAATGTTGTGTAACAAAGGAACAAGGGAGGAAAGAGAACCAAGATATTTACTTAATATATGTGTATATATGCACAAACATATTCTTAACAAAGTAGGGACAACATACTCATGACAATTACTGTTCTTGTTTCTGAACTGTGGTCATAGCTGGTATTTATAACTACCTTCTTCTATTGTCCATTCTGTATTTCCTTTGTTTTCAGCAAGCACCTCAGTTGGTTGTGGTTCTTAACCTGGTGGGCTGACCCAAACCTTCACTCCTGTAGGGTCTGAGCCAGTCATAGTCCTGCCTAAATTGGATTGTTGTTGTTTCCCATTGACTTAATCAAAGTAATGCTAAGAGAAACCTAAAGGGATTTCTTTTATTCCAGACATACTCTTCCTTACCTCCACTGTGAAATAGTAGTCAATTTTCCCCTTGGTATTCCAGATCAATCATTCCAGTCAATGCCATAACTCCCTTATTAGCCTGTTGACTCAGAGGTATGAGGAGCCCAAAGTGGCTGGGTGGCATCTTAACTTCCAGTTCATTGAATCTTTGTGTGTCCCTGGCAGAAGCATTTCTCCCCCCTGAACTAAGAATTCTAGGCCAACAGAACATAATGTTGCAGAGACAGGAAGCAAAAGTCTTGCTAGTGGGTCATGTCACTAGGGGTAATGGTGAGTGGCGTCACTCCCATTTCTACTCTTTGGTTCTTGGATCATGAATCCTGGCGATGGGAGAAACAGTGCCATATGTTGTACACTGATTCAGAACACATACAGCCTTCTGGAGAACCTTTCCCCAGCCCTGCAAAGTACTGCCAACTAGTTGGTGCTGTGACTGTAACTTCAAAAGGCCATTCCACCATTCTGTCAAGCCAGCTGGGGAATATGATAAGACTAGTAAATTTCACGACCGTAACCCATTGCCACACTTTTCTGACTGTGAAGTGAGTTTCTTGGGCAGATGCAATACTGTGTGGAGTACCATGATGGTGGACTAAGGCACCAACATGTTAGTTTTAGGAGAAGCATTGTATAAAGAGAAGACAAATCCATCTTATTGCCTATTCTACTAAGAACAAAATGCTGTCCCTTCCATGATGTAAAATAAATCTGCCTTCAGGTAGCAGATTGGGTACTCAGTGGTGGCCACAGCCAGGCTGGCTTTGGTGAGTGGAAGTCCATGTTGCTGGGCTCATGCATAACTTCTATCCCTGCCACCATGGCCACTATCTACACGAGTCCATTGGATGATGACAGGGGTGGCTGGGGAAAGAGGCTGACTGGTGTCCACAGAACACATCATTCTATCCACTTGAATATTAAAATCCTCCTCTGCTGAGGTCATCTTTTGTTGAGCATTCACATAGGACACAAATATCTTCACATCTTTTGCCCACTCAGAGAGTTCTATCCACATACTTCTTCCCCAAATTTCTTTGTCACCAATTTTCCAATTTTGTTCACTTCAAATGAACCATCCAGCCAAACCATTGACTACAGACTATGAATCAGTATATAGTCTTATGTCCAGCCATTTAGCCTTACAGGCAGAGCGCACACCAGGTACACTGCTTGAAATTCTGCCCACTGGGAAGATTTCTTTTCCTCAGTGTCCTTCAGGGATGTCTCAGAAGGGCTGAAGCGCTGCAGCTGTCTCCTCTTGGGTGGTGCCTACATATCGTGCAGAACCCAGGCCTGGGTCTTCTCTTCCTCTGTCACCTGATCACAGGATACTCCCTGCGAGGTCATAGGTACAGGCTAGAGACAGAAGGCAGTGGGCAGAAGTGGGGACCATGGGCATTTACTTCCTCACGCAACTTGTGCCCTCAGGACCCTCTCGGCCCCATCACTGTGTTCCACTTGCAGTGGATGATGGAGGGCTGCTGTGCTCGCCCAACTTTACTGCTAGTGGGGAGTGGGTCGCCCAACACCCGGTTCAAGATGGGCAGCTCAGGTCACATGGTAACTTGGGGGCCCATGGCTCAGATTCTATTAAGGCTCGGCAGCAGGCCAAGAGCTCTCTCACAAGGGTGATGGCAGGGCCTTGGTGCAATATCCTGAAAGCCTCCGTCGTGACTCGCCTGTAGTGGCCTGCCGAAGGTCCCAGACGGCATCCCTGTCTGCCACAGGTGCCTCAGGTACCATGAGGTCCGCTGGGTCACGTGGCCCAAGTGGCAGACCAGCTTGCACAGCAGCCCGGCCCTGGGGCAGGGCCCTCTGTTCTGGGCCACACTCAAAACTAACAGCTGCGCCAGTCATTCTGTAAGTGGGCTGGAGTAACACACCCGGGGAGGAGTATGCTCACTCCACCATCCAGATAGGCCCACGAGGCGCTGTGCCTCTTTCTTGGGTGCAGGAGGGGCCAGATGCAACAATTTAACCTTCATCTTAGAAGGGACATCTCGACAGGCCAACACCATTAGAGGCCTAGAAATTTCACTAGGGTAGAAGGCCTCTGAATTTTAACTGGATTTATTACCCATCCTCTGACATGTAAATGTCTTACCAATAAGTCCAGAGTGGTTGCCGAATGGGAGCAAAAAAGGTTTGGAGATGGGAACCCAGCTAAGAGACAACCAGAGTCGTCTGTTTGAAAACGTGTTTCAAATGCATTCTTATTGTACAAACCATCGGCCCGGCATTCTATAGAACGTGCACACCATGGAGTAGGCACTATACAGACACTGAGAAAACAGGATTAAGAAGTTGAAGGAGGCTGAGCTCGGAGGCTCAGCCTGTAATCCCAGCACTTTGGGAGGCCGAGGCGAGTGGCTTGCCTGAGCCTGCTGGTTCGAAATCTGCGCGGGCAACTTGGCGAGACCTCATCTCTACAATAAACCAAAAACAGCCGGGCGTGGTAGCGTGCACTTGTTCTGGTTACTTGGAAGGCTGAGGCAGAAGGATCTCCGGAGCCCCACAGGTCGAGGCTGCGGTGGCCGGGAGCATGCCACTGCACTCCAGTCTGGGCGACAGA
>CAUYQG010166363.1:0-44873 GCA_963574415.1 Tarsius wallacei
GCCACCGCAGCCTCGACCTGCTGGGCTCCGGCGATCCTTCCGCCTCAGCCTTCCAAGTAGCTGGAACTACAGGCGCGCTACCACGCCCGGCTAATTTTTTGATTTATTGTAGAGATGAGGCCTCGCTTGCCCAGGAGGGTCTCGAACCCGCGGGCTCAGGCAATCCACTCACCTCAGCCTCCCAAAGGCGCGGGATTACAGGCTATTTTCACTTTTGAAAACACAGATTCCCAGACCCCATTCCTAGAGACTTTCATTAGGTAAGTAAGGAATAGGATTCTTTAACTTGTATTTTTTTTTCCAGAAAAGTCTGATCAACTTACTTCTGAGTCAAAACATTTGATTCATTGATTGGTTAATTTAATGATTTATTCATTCACTATCTAGCAAAATTTGCTCATTGCAATTAAGGTACTGGATACTGGGGACAGAAAGACAAGAGAAACCTAGGCATCATAAGAGAAAAAAGCGATATGGGACCTACTGATACTGTCCGGAGAGATTCGGGGGTTTGGAATCATAAAAGTACTCACAGGAGCATTTGTTTAGGAGGTTAGCAGTTGTGTAGCAAAACATCTACATTCTTGAGCTAGACAGCCTGGATTCAAAGCCCAGCTCTACCACTTTCCACTTGAGGACCAATGTCAAGTTGCTTAACCTTTCTGCCCCAGTTTTCTCATATGTAAAATGGGGGCAATCTTAGTGCCTACCTCAGAGGGCTGTTGTGAAGATTAAACCTGCTGATATAGGTAAGGTGCTTACAACAATGGTCTCAAGCTTTAGCGTGCATTGGAATCCTCTGGAAGTCTTGTTAAACACAGTTATGGGGTCCTCACCTTGAGTTTCTAAGGTGGGCCTGAAAATTTGCATTTCTAACAATTTTCCAGGTAGAAGAAATTGCCAGTGCATGGCAAGTACGACTGAAAGCAGAAAAAGGTGAAAGGGAGAAATGGCTGAGAGACAGGCTAGACTGTGGCTGCCAGACCTCATTTAAGTGTAGATGTTATCTGAGAGTAACCAGAGATCCTATCATTAGCCATTAGCACCTTAGCTCCAATTAAGTTATCAGAGTAGTTTGTCAGCTTGTCAAAACATGGAGAAATCTGATTCATGCCTAGATTTGATGACCCCTATAGGTCTGTGTTGCTTCTTTGGAAAATAATCAATCCACATCAATGAGTCACAGTATCTGTAAGTGCTCAGTTGTCCAGACTCCTGTGGATCCCTCATCATACCTGGAATGCTTATCAGTATCTGCATACTCATACCCCCACTCCCCACATGCATCTTGCTTTTATTTGAAGACTTTAAAAAAAGTAACTTTGGAAGGTGCATAATACTGCACTTACCTGTTTATCTTTCTATAAATATTTTCCACACTATGAGCTATAAAAAACATATTTATACACACATTTTTTGCTCCATAGGCTGTCAGAAGATGATGAAAAACAAACACAATCCATCCACCTTCTGTTTGTTTTTGTGATCCCCCTCCCTGCTTCGAGCAAATCGAGTAATTCCTGAGTTTTAGTTTAACAGAGAATTCCTGAATTGCAACTCTTTGTGCATTATTGTATCTGTGAAAGAGACAGATCAACTCAGTGGCCCAGTACATGTCATTCTCCCAGCACTTTTTAAAAACTGTGCAACTTTATACACTCTAGACAACTCCAAAGCCTAGGAAGATCCAAAATGGACAGCAGTGTCTCTCATCCTGGCCTGGTGAACATGGGCCACTATGAAGGCAAGCTAGACTATTTGGGGCACGACATGCTGCAACAAAAAGAGAGAAATCAGACTCAGACAGCTTTCCTCTGCCGTCTGAACAATATTATGAATGTGTCATGCTAAAAGTGATAGGGAGAGTCACATGGAAGGAAATGGCTCTTACTGTTACATTAAAATTGAAGGAGGAGGAGGAGGTTGGAGGTATAGAGAAATCATATAATAGGAGAAAATGCTCTGGTGGGTACAATCTACAGACGCAAAACCCAATGACTGCAGTTTCTTTACCAATAATAGCTTTAGCCTTGCTTCATTCCTCCTGCCTTATAAGAGATTTATTAGCATACTCAAGCAAAGAATTACTGTTGCTTTGTACAGTTTCAAATCTGGAGTGAAGCACTGCTTCCTTGAACTCTCCCCCAAATCACTTTAAGACAAATCCAAATCCTCTAAGTCCTTCTAACATCCTCTTACTGTGATGCCCCACCATCTCCGTGGTATGTGTTCGCTATCATTGCCATGAGCAATAAAACCAGCTTATTTGACTCTTGGTACATTCTTAATGGTCTTTGGCTGAAGAATATTAACACTAGAAATTCCTTGAGCTACTAGGAACATAGTCATTTTGGCCTTATTTTTTTCAGAGAGTATGTGTGTCCTTCCCTGCTCCCTCCCCAGAAAAATACCCAGAGCAGTTGAGAGCAACTAACACTTTTCCATATGATCTCTTAGCCAGTTCCTTGCTTCAGTGAACCCTCCCCACCTCACCACCCTACTCTAAATGCTGCCAAGGAAAACCTAGAACAAATTAACTTAGACTGCTTTGAGGAGTGCTTTTTCCCGCCTTTCCAGTTTCACAACTTGACATGAAATATTATAAACCTAAAATAAATAGACATGTTGGCCTCCACTTTCAGGCCAGAAATCTGGTCTGCTCTAGCTTATTTTAATTTTAAATCTAGCTCATTTTTATTTTTGCCACAGTAAAGCATGGATTTCTGCATAAAGAAACATGCATCATTTTCACATGGTGTTATAACTAATTCAAATCTTTAAGGAATACCCTGAAATCTAGATAGGCTGCAAGATACTTTTTGTCTATTGTTTAACGGTAAATGTGATACAAGGTAGGCCAGATTAATGCAGAAAAAAAGAACAGCTACTTGATTGAAATTGACTATAATTTTAGTCTGAGTTTTTCACAAACCATCACTTTGATCTTGGAAAAGCCACGTTCTCTGTGCCTAACTTTTCTGTCAACAATTACACTTTCATTGAAAATCTACTCCATGCCAGATATGAGGATAAGTTGCTAACTCCATTCCTTGAGTAGTTTGCAAAAAACATAAAGTGACAAGCATTATATAGGAGCATATTTTTTAAAAGGATGCCAGAAGCACTGAGAAGGAAGGCTTAACTCACCCCGGGTGGTCACTGAAAATAACTGCATTTTCTTACACACAAGAGACCCCAAAGTTTCTAACAAGACTACTTAAATTCTACTCTGGCTCAACTCACCAGCACTGGGCGATCTATTTGTGCCTTGTATGATGGAAATAATAACTGTGTCTGTTTCCTTAGGTATTATGAGGATTACATTAATTTATATGTGCAGTTAGTAACCACTCAAAAATATGTTTAGGGTTGTTGTGATTATTTTTAGTAATAGGATGATCTGCAAATTTCTTTACTAATCTAAACCCCTATAATTTCTCCTAGTGAGGAAGCAAATAGTATAAAGTCCTGTCTTTGAAATAGCTGAGTATATGTCTTTGGAAAACACGAAATCCTTCAAGGATCACAAGTGACTTTTAATGAAATCTACATTTGATAAATGAAATTTTCCATTAAGTCAAGAATAATGAAGCAAGCAAACCTGCGAGGAAAGTACTCCACCCAAAATTATAAGTTGCATAGGAACAAGAACTGTGTCTTACTCATTGCTATCTCCCTAGCACCTATAGCAATATCTAATACATAGTGGATACTTAACAAATATTTGTTGACTTAATAAATGAATGTTTGGCACATAAAGACAAATACATATTTTAATTCTTTTCTGTTTACTTTGAATTATCTATAAAGAAATAAAGAGTTCTGATTTAATAGAAAGTGATAATTCTCAATCTATTTTCCCCCCTGTTGACTGAAGAGATATGATATACTTATGTTAATGATGTCAATACCAAGAGAATAGAGATTCAACTCAGAATGAAAGGGCAAAGGAAGAGGAGCATGGATATTGTGGGAGCATATTCGAGTCATAGAAGGTAATGTATGGTGGGAGAGTCTCCAGAGATTCTGATTCTCCCAAAATGAGGATGACCTTCCTTTGCCCTTTGACAAATTACTGGCATTGATGGAAGTCTCAAGCAGTGATCTCCAGGCTCTAACCTCATTCAATTTTATCACAAATGACTTGGATAACGATGTAGACAGTATACTTAGAAAATTTGCCAATGACACAAATTTGGATGAGATAACAGACATTTAACACACTGAAAGCAGAAATTAAGATCTGAATGAGCTCAGCCTGTAAAATTATAGGGTCATTCTAACAAGAAGACTTGTTTGTATAAGAATTGTACTGTGAGGGGGACATTGCCAGTGGAGGGAAGGAGGGACACATAACATCAATAAGCGTACCTGATCTCAAACCAGGTGAAACAGGAACCAAAAGGAGGCGCAAATTTTACCTGTACAATGACCACTTATCCACCTAATCCTGAATTGTACCCCACATCTTTAACATTAAGTTAAATTTTTAAAAAAGAACACACACAAAAGAAAGAATTCTACTGTAGAAAGAGAATGTGCAGTGAGTTTTGGAAGAGGTCTATTGTTCAACTGTAAAATATTTTTAAAAGACTACGAGATTATAGCTAAAAGTAAATTCAACATGAATCAACTGAGTGATTTGACAGCAAAATAACCATATTGGTGCTTACGAGGATTTAATAGAAATAGTGTTCAGGATAATGGATATGATTGATCCATTTTGCCCTGCTCTGGTCAGAATACACATAGACATTTGTGTTCAATTCTTTACTTAAAGTCTTTTTCGTGTGTTCGCTCTCGCTCTTTCTTTCTTTTCTCTCTTTCTTCCTTTTTTTTTTTTTTTCTTGCAAGAAGGCAACCTTATAGCAATTGGGAACAGGAGAGAAAGTCATCTGAGTAAGGGTGGTCCAGTAGGAGTTGAGGCCTGTACAAAGAGGGTGCCTGAGTAGGGTCAGGTAGAAGAAGATTGAAAAAATAAACAAATATACTGAGGATAATGGTAGCCATGATTTCCCATTATCAGAAAAGGGAAGTATACATTTGAAAAGGCAAAAAACTGAAATAAACCCTATGATGATGTTGAATTGGAATTGCAAGATTATTGCAAACTCATGGTTTTCAATATATAGAAATAGGTATAGTAATATAGATGTAAATTTGCATAAATACATATGTATGAACGATGCATAAATATGTATGAAAGGAAAAAGTCAACTCACTGAATGGGAGAAAATATTTGTAAATCATATATCTGAGATGAAATTAATATCCAAAATATTTAAAGAACTCTTACAACTCTACACACACAAAAACCAAACAGACCAATCAAAACATGGGCAAAGGCCAAGAAAAATGAAATACTTAAGCATAAATTCAACAAAATATTTACAGTATCTACATGAGAAAGGCCACAAAACTCTGATAAAAAGAGCCAGAGAAGAACTAAGTACATGGCAGTATATTCTGTATTTATGAATATAAAGGCTCTATGTGATCAAGATGTCAGTTATTCCCAACTAAATCTGTAGATTAAGCACAATCCCAATTAAAATATCATTAAGTTGTTTTGAAAGATTTAAAAAAATAAATTCTAAAGTTTATGTGGAGAGGAAAAAGACACAGAATAGCCAACACAATATTGAAGGAAAACAATGGCGGAGGCCTGATCCAACTCGACTTTAAGATTCACTGTAAAGGTACAGTAATCAAGACCGGGGGGTATGGTTGAAAGAACAAACAAATAGATCAATGAAATAGAATAGAGAGCTCAGAAACAGACCTACACAAATATATAGTTACTGATCTTTGACAGAGGAGTAAAGGCAACACAATGGAGAATAGATAGCCTTCTAAACATATAGTGCTAGGAAAAAAGGATATCAATGTACAAGAAAGAAAAAGAGTCTGGACACAGACCTCACATCATTCACAAAAAAAACTCAAAATGGGTCACAGACATAAATTTCAAATTTCAAGAATTATGAAACTCCTAGAAGTTAGCATAGAAAAAAATCCAGATGACCTCGGGTTTGATGACAACTTTTTAGAACAATGCAAAATGCACAATCCATGAAAAAAATTGTAAGCTGAACTTTGCTAAAAAGAAAAACTTCTGCTTTGCAAAGGGCACTGTCAAGAGAATGAGAAGACAAGCTCCAGAGTGGGAGAAAATATTTACAAAAAACATATCTAATAAAGAACTGTTATTCGAGATACAAAAAAGAAAACGTAAAAACAATAACAACATAAAACAAGAATAGCAACTATAAGGAAACAAACAATCTGATTTTTAAAGATGGGCAAAAGATCTGAAAAGTCACTTCACCAAAGAAGATACGTAGATGATAAATAAGCGTATACATTATTTTCATTATCATGTCGATAGGAAACTACATGTTAAAACAACAATGAAGCCAGGCTCGGTGGCTCAGCCTGTAATCCCGCGCCTTTGGGAGGCTGAGGTGAGTGGATTGCCTAAGCCCGCGGGTTTGAGACCTGCCTGGGCAACTTGGCGAGACCTCATCTCTTCAATGAATCAAAAATTAGCCGGGCGTGGTAGCGCGCGCCTGTAGTTCCAGCTATGGAAGGCTGAGGCGGAAGGATCACCGGAGCACAGCAGGTCGAGGCTGCGGTGGCCGGGAGCGGCCACTGCACTCCAGTCTGGGTGACAGTGAGACTCCAACTCAAAAAAAACCAACAAAAAAAAACAATGAGATGCATGCCTATTACAATGGTGAACCAAATGCCGGTGATGATGTGGAGCAACAGGGAATCTCATTTATTGCAGATGGGAATGAGAAGTGGTAATACTAGTTAGGATTCTGCATAGGGCCAGAACCACTGTATAGATAAAAGGGAATTTATTAGGAAGAATAGGCTCACATGATTACCAAGTGAAGTCCCAGGATAGGTCTGCAGGCTGGGAAATGAGAAGAGCCCATAGCATGACTCAATCCAACTCTGAAAGTCTCAGAACCAGGGAATTTGATAGCACAGCCCTCTGAGGCCAAAGGTCGAAGATCCTACGGGAGGTTGCTGGTACAAGACCCAAAGTCCAAAGACCGAAGAATCTCGAGTCTGATGTCCAGGGGCAGGAGGAGAGGAAGCAAAGCACCCCACCAGGGAGGAGAGAGAGAGTGAGAGGAAACTCAGCAAACTGTTTATCCCCCTCCTTCCAATTGCTTTGTACTAGCCATGCTGGCAGGTGACTTGATGGCCCCTGCCCACATTGAGGATGGGTCTTCCTTTACCAGTCCATAACTCACATGATATTTCCTCTGGAAACACTCTCAGAGACACACCCAGAGACTATGCTTCACCAGCCATCTAGGCATCTTTCAATCCAGTCAAGCTGACATCTGATATTAACCATCACAATGTATGGCCACACTGGCAGACAGTTTGACAGTTTCTTGAAGAACTAAACATATTCTTACCACATGATTCATCAACCACACTCCTTGATATTTACCCAAACAAGTTGAAAATTCATATTCACCCAAAAACATGCACACAGATGTTTGTAGTAAGTTTTTCATAATTGTCCAAACTTGGAAGTACCCATGTTTTCTTTCAGTAGGTAAATGAATAAATTGTGGTATATCCAGACAATTGAATATTATTCAGTGCTAAAAAAGAAATAAGCTATTGAGCCATGAAAAGGCATGGAGGAAACTTACACGCATATTTTTAAGTGAAAGAAGCCGATATTAAATGACTATATGAAACCAACTACATTACATTCTGGAAAAGGCAAAACCCTGTGGATGTAATTAAAATATCAGTGATTTCCAGAGTTTAGTGTGGAGGGTGAGATGAAAAGGCACAAAACAGGGAATATTTAGGGCAGTGAGGCTATTCTTATGGTACTGTAATGGTGGATATATGTCATTGTACACTTGTTCAGTCTCAAGAATGTACACCAAGAGTGACCCCTAATGTAAACTATAAACGTGGTTGATAATAATCTGTTCCAGTAGTTTCATCCATTGCAACACGTACACTACTCTTGTGTGGAACTTTGATAGTAGGGGAGGCTGTGAGTGTGGGGGGGCAGCCAGTGTATGGGAACTTCCTGTGCCTTATGCTCAACTTTTCTGTGAACCAAAAATTGCTCTAAAAAATACAGTTTATTTTTTAAAACGGGGAAAGAGCCAGACGTGGTGGTTCATGCCTGTAATCCCAGCACTCTGGGAGGCCAACATAAGAGTATTGCTTGAGCCTAGGAGTTTGAAACTAGTATGGGTAATGCAGTAAGACCTCATCTCTGAAAAAAAAAACAATTAGAAAATTAGCTGGGCTAATTAGCATGGCTAGTACAAGATGAGGTGGAAAGGTATTGCTGAAGCCCAGGAGGTTGAGGCTGTGGTGAGCCATGATTGTGTCACTGACTCCAGCCTGAGCAACAGAATGAGACCCCCACTCAAAAATAAATAAATACATAAATATTTTTTAAAGATGGGCAAAGGGCTTGAACAGACCCTTCTCCAAATATCATAGGTAAGTGTTCAATACGTGCATGAAAACATGCTCATCATCATTTATCTTTAGGGAAATGAAAATTAAAATCACATTGAGATGTCACTTTGCACCACTAGAATGGCTATATTAAAAAAAAAAGAAAAAATAACAAGCATTGATGATGTGGAGAAACTGGAACCTTCAAACATTGCTGGTAAGAAAGTAAAATGGTATAGCTACTGTAGAAAAACAGCTCAAAATGTTAAACATAAAATTACTTCTATGATCTAACACTTCCAATCTAGGTATATGGTCAAGAGAACTGAAAGCAGGTGTTTCCCCCACTTTCCAGAAAATTGTATGTGAGTATTTATAGCACCATTGTTTGTAATAACCTAATGTCCATTGACTGATGAATGGATGACCAAAATGTACTAGGAAATATCATTAATTCACAAAAGGGAATGAAGTACTGATACATGCTACAATATGGGTTTACCCTGAAAACATTATACTAAGTGCAAGCAGCCAAACACAAGGTCACATATTGTATGGATCTACTTATATAGAATGTTCAGACTAGGCAACTCCAGATACACAGAAAGCAGATTCATGAGTTGCCAGGAAATTAAGGTGGAGGAAGGGAATGGTGAGTGACTGCTTGATAGATATAGGGGCTTTTTTTGAGGGTGATGAAAATGTTTTTTTAAAATTAGACAGTCATGATGGTTGTACAATATTGTGTATGTACCAAAAGTCACCGAATTTTACACTTCAAAATGGTTAAAATGGTGAATTTTATCTCAATTTAAAAAAATTTTAAAATGCTGAAAACAACTAATGATATGAGAAAATATTTACTCATGAAGAATAAAGTTATCAAAGTTATGTGTATAATATCCAAATTCATTAAAAATAAAATAGCTACCTATACATAATTCTAGAGACATGTAACCTATATACAATTAAGTCACTTTAGGAGCCGGTTTCAGCAAAATGTTACAAATAAGAATAGCAACAAAATAGCAATCTAGTCTCAAAATTACCAAAAAATATTTAAAATAAATTTTATTGTGGCTATTTGAGGTTTATAACATGTTATGGAACATAGTAGAATGGTTATGATAGTGAAATGGATTGACATATCTCATATTATATATGACATATAGTGAAGCATATTAACATGTCTGTCATCTCACGTACAGTAGTTACTTTTTAGTGACAAGAGCAGCTAAATCTACTTATTTAATAAAAATCCCTAATACAATTTTTTTTAGAAAGCAGGAGTTTATTAAGAAGACATAAAAGCTCCAGGCAGAAGGGGGCCCAAAAGAGGGTTGCTCCCTAATAAAATTTTATTAACTTTAGCCCTCATGTGGTATGATAGATCTCTAGAGTTCTTCACCCCACATATTTGCCATTCTGTATCTTTTGACCAGTATCTCTCCATTTCCTCACCCTCTTCACCCCAGGGGGTAACCAAATTGTAGCAAATGGCAGGATCTTCTCTTTAAGGCTGAATAGCATGAGGGGAGACCCCCAAAGACCCAGAATTTATTTATACAAAAAATTGTGTATTTATTCTTACATGTTTACCTCAGTACTTCAGTCATCTTCAAAGTGCTCTCTGATGCAATACACCTATCGAAATGCTTTTCTCACTGCTCCGATCAGTTTTTGAACTTGTCAATTTTGATGCTAAACTTTTAGTGTTTCTGCCTGCTGTTTTTTGTTTCCCCTCTTCCAAACGGGCAAGACATTTCCCTTTGAGGACTTTTTTTCTCCTAGGGAAACAAACAAAAAAAAAAGTGGGGCGAGAACAGATGAATAGGGAGGGTGAGACGGGGATCATGCCATTTTTGGTCAAAAACTGCTGAACATTCAGCACGATGTGGGCAGGTGCACTCGCATATCACCCATCATGAAATGGGCAAATGCACTGAAAGAATCTCCACAAAATAAAAATAAAAATAAAAATAACTGAAGCTGAACACAGCCTCTCACAACAACTAGCTAGTACAGCAATGCTGATGGGTTCCTAGGACACTTAACCCAGCAGTGGAAGCCTATATACCACAAGTGGCTCTCACTTCAAAAGATAACTCTGTTTTTTTGGATGGTCCCCCTCATATTCCATTGTACATACATACATATATATGTATATCACACTTTCTTTGTCCATTCGTTTGTCAATGGACATTTAAATCATCTCCATATCTTGGTGAATAATGTGCAGTGAACATGAGAGTGCAGATACCTTTATGAGGTGGTAATTTCATCTCCTTTTGGTATACACCCAAAAGAGTGCTGTTCTATTTTAAATTTATTGAGGAACCTCCATAGTGTTTACCATATAGTTGTACTAATCTACATTCCCACCAACGTGGCACTAGGGTCAGGTCCCTTTTTCCCACACCATCACCAACATTTCTTCTCTCTTGTTTTCTTTATAATAGCCAACCTTATGGATGCAAGTGATACCTCATAGTAGTTTAAACTTGAATTTTCCCTACAATCAGTGAGGGCGAACACCTAGAAATGTATTTTTATTTTTTTTTATTTTTTGAGTTGGAGTCTCACTCTGTTGCCCAGACTGGAGTGCAGTGGCCGCTCCCGGCCACTGCAGCCTCGACCTGCTGGGCTCTGGCAATCCTTCCGCCTCAGCCTTCCAAGTAGCTGAAACTACAGGCACGCGCTACCACGCCTGGCTAATTTTTTTGATTTATTGTAGAGATGAGGTCTCGCCAAGTTGCCCAGGCAGGTCTCGAACCCGCGGGCTCACACAATTCACTCACCTCGGCCTCCCAAAGCGTGGGATTACAGGCTGAGCCACCAAGCCAGGCCTAGAAATGTATTTTTAATCTTATAATCCCTTAGAATGTCAAAAGGAGTTTAGTGTAATGTGCAACCATTGAGAGGTAGTCTACTCTGGTGGGGACTCCAAAGCCAGATTGTCTGGATTTGAATATACTTGTTAGCTTGAGGAAGTCATTTATTTAATCTTTCTGTGTTTTCTGTATTATAATTATGGTACTTACCTAATAGAGTTGCTATGAGGGTTAAATGAATTAATATATAATTACTGCTTGGCAGGAAACCTGACATATATTAAGTGATCAATAAAGCTGAAACTGAATGCAGCCTCTCAGCTAGCAACGCTAGTTGTTGCAAACAAGGTCAGCTTGGTGGCTCACACCTATAATCCTAGCACTTTGGGAGACTGAGGTGGACAGATTGCTTGAGCCTAGGAGTTCGAGACCAGCCTGGGCAACATAGCAAAACCTTGTCTCTACAAAAAATAAAAAAAACTGGCCAGGCATGTTGGTGGGCACGTGAAGTTCTGGCTACTTGGGATACAGAGGTAGAAGCACCGCCTGAGCCCAGGAGATCCAGGCTGCAGGTGAGGTGTGATCATCGTGATCGTGCCACTGCACTCCAGCCTGGGTGACAGAGTGAGACCTTGACTCAATAAATAAATAAATGTTAGCAAATGGAATTTCTACTTACCATTATCCTTATCATTACCAACATCTTAACATACTCTTTAGCTCATTCCTTCTGCTCCCCAAACTCCATGCCAAACTCAGTCCCATGAACTCTTTCTCATCTTTACTTTCTTCTTGCCATTAACATTTGCTTTGCTAGTAACATTTTGTTCTTTACAGGGTAAACCAAATGAGGCTGGTTGTTTTCTCTTCATGCTCTATCTCATTTATTAGCTTCTATTCTTCACACAAACTGACAAACATAGAATTTCCCTTAGCAGTAAAAGGAGGGATATGTGACTGTAAGACCGTAGGAAAAGCAACTAGAAAAGTAAAAATACCTATACCTGATGGCAGGAAAATGTCCACATCCACTTCTGTAACAGCTAACATATATCGTGTCACTGTGGGCCAGGCATTGTGCTAAATGCTTTACGTGTACTATCTCATTTAATTCTAACATCAACTCTTGTGTTTTTCCAACTTTTCAAAATATCCACAATGAATACATTACTGCTATAGGCAGATAATTTTATTTGTAAAAGTATAGTCTCAAAATAAATAGACATTACTAAGATGGAAGTCATCAGATTGGTGAAGATTCTAGGAAGTTTTGCAAGTAAGAATTTGTTTAAATTGTTGAGGATGTTTTACCTGGAAAGAGGTGGGAGAGCCAGGAGCAAGTTAGGCAAGTTAGTTATCTTTACATGTTTGAAAGATAGTTGAAAGAGGAATCGAACTTAATCTCTTCAACTTCACAAAGTATGGTAGAACCAGTGAGTGAAAATTCTAAAGAGGCAAGTTTTTGCTCAATACAAGAATGCTCTTTCAGACAATTCTATCCCAAATGGTAATTCATGCAAACCAACAAATACGGATTTGTGCATCCAGAAAAAGATTGGCTGAGAAATCTAAAGTTGTTTTCAACTTGAAAATTAATGCAGATTAATCAGAAAGAAGAGCTGAGGTTTACCTTTTTTGTTTTAAAAAAAATGTGATTCTCCATCAACCATGAGAAAAAAATGTAGGATTGGGGTAAGTGAAGAATAATTGTGAAACTTATGAATTGCTTCACAATTGTAATATTGTTATTAGGAAACAGAAAGGTACAAGAAGCAAAAAGAAAACGGCCTATTAATGTAGCAATTAGGAAGATGACAGAATACAAAACTGATTCACAGTTTATTCTCTCCCTCTCTCAGATTGGTCTGCATCCTCCTTCCTCTAATTTCCCCCACTTTCCCCATTATAATCTTTTGCACAATTGACATTCTTTTGCCAGGAGACTCATTCCTGTCCCTGTCTGTCACCCTTAAGCCACAGGCTTCCTAGCCTCTTCGAATTGCCTTATTTTGTAAAGCAGGGACTTCTACCGGTATTAACTTTGTTGGGCAACAGATCTACCCTGGATTCCGCTCCACCTTCAGCCCCCCTTGCTGTATGATCCCAGCCTCCCGTTCCTTATGCCACTGCTCTCACACAATAAGAGTCCTTGAAGCCCGATCCCTTGCGTTCCCAGGTCTGATGGCTGCGAATCCTGGCAAAGCTGGGAAGCCGCGCAGGGCACCTTCAGCGGCCTGGCCGGGCGGGGCGCGGGGTTCCAGCCAGAGGGCGCCAGCGCCCACCACGCGCAGCCACGAGGACACGCTGGGGCTTCCCGATAATTCCTCAGTTAGCCAGAGCCGGGGGGCTCGGTCCTCTCGTAGGAAGGGTCTCTCTTCCAGGACTCCCCACCCACAGTTTGCTTCTCTGCCAGTTTCTTCTTGGCTGCCACTGCCCCCTCACCTTAGCTGCAGCATCGGCCCCCTCCTCACCCCGGTCCCCCAAAGAGGCCCCCTTGACCCCGAGGAGCTTCTCCCCGCAGTGGCCGGGACTTCTAAGGATAGGCTCCTGCGCCAGGTCCCCCGAGGGGTCCTGCCTCCTCCCCGGCACCTGAAGCGGAAAGGAGGGGGTGTGGGACTGAGGGCAGGGTGAGAGCCCGGGAGGGGCCGTGGGTGGGAGAGCGGGAAGGGCGCCGGGTCGGGAGGGAGGAGATCAGAGGCGGCCAGACGGGGGCTTTGGGTTTCCCGGGGTCTGATTGGAGGTTGGCCCGATGAGTCGGAGCTGGGGACGCGCCCATCTCGCCGGCTCCTGCGAGCTCCGCCGGCTCGGCCCCTCCCTGGAGCCGCTTTGTCCCGGGTGACGGCGGTGGAGGTTGCGGGGAGGAGAGGGCAGGAGGGAGAGACCCGCCGAGCCACGGGCGCAGACACTGGGAGGCGGGCGCGCCGCGCACGGCCCCACGCCCAGGCCCGCGGCCCCGCGCCGCCCCGCACGCCTCGCACCGGCGGGCAGGTGAGCCGCCGCGCCGCGCCCGCAGTCGCCAGCCCCGCGCACCGCCCGAGCCGCCGCCCCCGCCGGCGCATCGTAGACGCCCAGCAGGTCGGTTATGTAATCGTGCGGGCCCGGCTCGCCCCTGCACCCGGTCCCGCCGGGGCTGCGAGTGGCGCCCTCATCTTGCCGGGGGACCGCGGCAGGGGGCGGGCGGGCGACGCCGGGCTCGGGGACAGGGCAGGGGCGGCGGGGGTGGGGTGGGGGTGTCTCCCGATCCGGGGGTCAGTCCTGGTGGCGCCCGTGGGGACAGAGGTCTCCCGTGATCCCCTCTAGGGGGCGCGAGTCTCGAGGAGCCCCTTTCCCATTCCTAGTAGCCCCTGGGTTCGCCTTCCGCGTAGCAGCAGCAGGTGCATAAGTGGAGGAGCGAGCACTCCTGAGATCCCCGGACCGAGGCAAAGAGAGGGGGTGCGAAGACGCTGGCTGAACTCAGCAAAGGAGAAAATCGAGAGACCACTTCTTCCCAATGCGACGCATTGGGGAGGCGGAAGGTGCTTTGAGGTGCAGCGGGCTAAGAATTGTCCTGCTTGGGATTAGCAGGCTTGGGTCATCTAAAAATAACTTCAAGTTTGAAAAGTGAAATGGACGCGAGCGCGTGTGCCGAGTCCGTCCTGCCACCGGGATGCTTCGCCCCAGAAATCACCAAAGGGACTGGACAAATCCCAGCCGCCTGATCCCTCTGCTGCCTCCTGGTCTCGCTGGTTTCCAGGGTGCCTTGGTTTGACTTTTAGTTAATGATTTATTTTCTTAGGGCCTGCTGTCTTTTTCTTATCCTAAAATGAATGATAGTAGAGTGTATGCTTTGCATCGTTCTTGTTTCTTACCATGAGACAGAGGTGTTCAGTGGACATCTAATGAGTCTGTTACCAAAGGATTTTTTATTAAAAGGCTCAGTTTAGAAAAAACAAAAAAAAGTTTCTGGGTTCCCTTTAATATCCATGCCCACCACTTTTCACAATTGGAGATGAAAGGATGTGGATGTTATAGCATTCCAGCTCGCACTTCTTCCTTGGTTCCGCTAGAATTCCACTTAACCTGTCTTACAGAAGCTTTAGGAAAAGTAGGGCATTTTAAACAGTGCAATCCAACTTTCACACTTTTAAGGTCCTTTATTGCACTAACTTCAAAACACAGCACAAAGATATCACAGGCACAGGGCAACACTTTCGAACTACCCTCCTCCATTGCAGCCTGCACAGTGGAGTTGGAAATGCAAAGAGGCTGGAAAGGGTGAAGAAGCAGGTCAGCATTGACTGTGGAGGAGGAGGCAAGGGAGTGAGCATTTGGCTGCTTTTCAGTCTACTCATTGATTTTCTTTAGCTGTAGAGCTATTAGATTAAGTACGACCAGTCACTGAGTTCAATTAGTCTAAAATGTGAGTTGTACTTTGCTCTCAGATCCACTGCAAATCAAATCAGCATTTATTGAGCACCTACAACCTGAGTCCAGGCCACAGAATTTTGTGAGAGAAAAGTGTCCAACTAAAGCTGCAGGGTTTCAAGAGCTTTCAAAATTCCTAGTGTTTGCAGGTCTTGTGGAACTCACCTGAATCTGGGAAAACCTCTCTCTCGATGAGCATTCAATAGACATAAGTGAGAACTTGAGAGCTTTCTCATTTGCAAGTACACATCACACTCTTTTAAGTGCACTTGCATAATCATTTGCGGGTAGTCATATATATGTCGCAGAAACTGGCATTCTCTTTATTGAGACCAACTTTGGCAGTCAGTGAAGTCTCATTTTCCTACTCCTTTTACTTTCTGTACCATCTACTCAATCGATTCAGTAGTTATTTGTTAAACACCTACTGTGTGCTTTGTAGGCTCTCTGCCGGAGGCTAAAAGAATGAGGCCAATACCCCCCAGAAATCAACCTAGTAGAAAAGAAGGATAAGAAAATAAATGATAATGATTCATCATGGTGAGTGTTTAATGAAGATAGAAACAAGTTCAGTGGGAGCCAAGGGAAGGAAGTGTGGAAGGAATCTGGAAGAGTTTGTAGACAAGTTCACATTTGAACTTTGATCCCAGCAGGTGGTAGGAGTCCTCCTTTCTTAAGAGAAGGGGCTGGGTGTTCCACATTGAAAGAACAGCATATACACGTGGCAGAAAGATCATGTTCAAAAGATACCAAAGTGTTTTGAGATGAAGTGGGAAGAGATGTTTAGGGAGGTTTCAGTGAGCCTGGGTTGTTAATATATCCTGCTACAGAGGGAGGACCATACAGCCTTTCATAGGAGAAATGACTTAATCTTTTATTTTGTAAAAATGACTTTGGAGGTGGTGAGGAGAGGGGGTTGCAAAGAGGAATGAGCTCAGATTTTAGACCACTGTCATGGATCAGGTCATGAAGTGACCATGCCAATACATGTTTTCATAAATAAAATGCAATGTGTCTGAACCAGATGGCCTGGGGGAAAGAGAAGACATCTACAGAGAGCCATTTCAGAGGGAGAGTCAGTGGTACTTGGGCTCCAACTGTGACATATCGAAAGAGAAGCTTAGATGTCTAGATGGATGGTCAAGCTTTTAACTGAGTTAGAAGTAAATAAGAAAGATGGAGAAATTTTATTTTGAGCAACCAAGGGAAAATGCTTAGTAGGCACTTTTACTCTCATTGCTGGTGCTAACCTTCTACTGATCTTACTTCCTTTCATTTCTGAATCTGCCTAGGGCTGCCTTTGGAAAAGAGGAAGGTGAACTTGGTAACAGGAAGTTATCTTTACCTTTATTCCCCAAAACTGAAAGTATGAACTCAGTTATATGAACTGCTCCTAGTAGTTAATAGTAAGAATAATAACATTTTCTCGGTGCTTATTATTTGTTGAATACAATGAAGTTAGAACTGTACTTGGATTATCATATTTGATCCTCCCACTGACTTCATGAGGCAGATACCCTTGTTGTTCTCAAATCAATGACAAGAAAACCAAGGTAAAGAGAAGATACCTTGTCTAGATCCCACAGTTAGTAAGAGATGCACCCAGGCTTGAAGCCCAGGCTCTGACCAGCATTCTGAATAGCCAGTGAAAGAATGGCATTGAAATAATTTCTATTTATTCTGGAATGTGTATTTTTGGTGGTGGTGTTGTTTCTGTAGGTTTGAATATACAAGTACTGCACTGAGTCAGGAGTCCTGGTTTTGAATGGTTTCTGCACCTGATTTGCTGGGTGACTTTTGCAAAGTCTTTAGTTATTTTAAATCTGTATATTCATGAAAGAAGAGGTTGGCTAGATGCTAAGGAGTCTCAGTATTCTGAAGTTCTGCTGTCTTTTCTCAAATTCTACTACTAGGGCCACAAATTTGGGTTAAGGTTTTACCTGTCTGGTCACTCTTAGAATAGGAACACCTCAAAGAGGATTAACTCAAACTGTAACTTGTTCTTAACAGCTTGGTGTGAACTAGTTCATCCTGTGGTGCTAATGCATGTGTCTGATGGCGGGGGAGTCCGGTTCAGGAAGAGGGATGCTGCATTGGCACTAAAAGTAGAGGCATATCTATAGTCACGAATCACTTTCTTTAGACATGTTACTTAAACTCTACAGTTTCCTCATCTCTGAAAAACTGGAATGATTAATACACATGTTGTGATGTTTTTGTGAGGATTAAAACTGATACTTTAAACCAGGTCCTTACACACAAGATGGCCTTAGTGAAGGTGCTCAGAAAACGGGAGTCCCACCTCTTACCCCAGGGTAACAGACATGTAGAAGGGGAAGGTAGAATGTTTCTGAAGATAAACGTTTCTACTTCGTAGTTTGATAGGAATCACCCTTTAGTTGAGTATCATCTATTTATCTAAGAAAGAAAGAAATAATGGTAATGAAAAAACACATGGCACATCAAAATCAAATGTGACTGTCTCAAGTATTCGCTAATAAATTACCCTCTTAGATATAAAGACACCTCAACATTCTACAGCACAGAATTTGAACTCTTCTTTTGCCAGCTCATAAGGAAGCCAACCAATATTACTGCAAAGGAAAAGTGTTGCCTAGGATTGGTTATTCTGTATTCTATTGTTGAGGCCTAGACTATAGAGTGGACAGAATGACTTCCTATTCAGTGTGTGTCTGTGTACACGCTTGTGTTTCTATCTTCCTGAAGAGCTTTCTGCCTCTGTCTGTAAAACGTTCACTGTCCTTGTGTCTTTTCTCTTGTTACCAGTTGCCGGGTGTCACACATTGTAGGCTAAATTAGTTAACTGGGAGATTTTTTAAAAGATGGGAGTAGCTGTAAACTCATCTGAAACTTCTAAAATTCCTTACAAAACATTATGTGACCACAAATGATACTTTCTAGAAGTTAAAGACATACTTCCAAAAATATCTGAAACTTCCTGCAATTGAGAATGCCCACAGAAAACATTTTTTTGTAGCAGGGATGGAAATGGCTTTATTTTTCTGATCTTCCATATTCAACCTACTTTAAAACGAGGGAAGAAGAATTGGGCTCCTAAGTTTTGGAATGTGTGCATAAAAAATGTTAATGTAGCTGTTGGATAAAAGAGCTGTATAATTACAGAGCTAGGTTCTTTTATTACTGTTACCTTAGCTCTTTTTGGGAATAACTGCTTTATTATTTCACATAATTGATATTGGCCAGCTACAAAATATTACTAGTTCTTTGAGGCCATGGGCCATGCCTTCATACTTCTCTTACAGTGTTGGGAATGAATATAAAAAGCATGAACTTGGCATGAAAAGGCCTGGATTCCAATCCTGGTACTGTCACTTCCCAGCTATGTGACCTTGAGCTTCCCATGGACCTAACAGTCACAGAAACTGGCATTTGTTGAATGCTGCCCCTGTTCCAGACCCTTTGCTCAGCATGCTACATACATTATCTAATTTAATCCTTACAACAACTCCAGAAGGTGGGTATTATCATCACTATTTACAGATGAGCACACCCTGAGAATCAGGGGAATAAGCTACTCAGTGCCAGATCTCTGAGTTGCTATTTTATCCATACAATTAGGAAAATAATACTTAATCTCCCCACTTTACAGAGGTACAAAGGTGACATGATATGAGTTTGTGAATGTGCACTGGAAAATGGAGTGCTCTGCACAGATGTCAAGGATGATTGACACAATAAGGATCTCCCAAGAGATAAGTTACAGGTGGGCCTAGTATTTATCATGGCTGTGAGAATAAGGAAGCACACTATATATAAAATGCATTTATATAATGCATTAAGAATGTATTTCCTTGCCTTGTTTTTTGGTACAGGGAACTGTTTTTTTCAAGGGGAACATATTTGTTGTCAGTACCAAGTGTGGGCCCGGCTGTACCAGGAAGAGGCTGGTCAGGACATGGAACTGGGTCTAGCTGGTAGAGAGGAAAGGAGACCATGGTTTGCAGAGAAGAGGTAACTGCCAGAGGGATGTTTTAGTATAAACAGAGAAGACTGAAAGTCAAAGCCAAGGTCGAGGAAGGGATGGGCATGATGTGGAGTGCAAGAAGTCATCACCAGGGTTGACATCAAGTGTGAGTGACAGGCTGGACATGGAGTCTGCTCAAGAAGGCTAGAAATATTTCCTAGTGTCTGCTGAGGTCTGGCCACTCAGCAGGAAAACTGGAGGCCCTCTGCTCTTATTTTTTTAGTGTTGTTGTTTTTTTTTTTCGAGACATAAGTGCTTCCTATGCACATTTTGGAAAACACAAAAAAGTATAAAGAGAGAAAATTAAAATCACACATATTATCTTGAGTGAATGATACTACATTAACATTTTGGTGTATTTCCTTTCAATCTCTTCATATGTGTATTTTTATAGAACTGAGATCATAACTGTATAGAATTTTGTGTCCTGTGTATTTCACCAAACATCATAAACATTTTTTTGTGTAAGATCAATAAATTTTGAGCATTGTTTTCAGTAGCTGTATAGCATTTCCATGTATAATTTTATCTTAATTTATTTACACATGCCCCTATTGTTGAAAATTCATATGGTGCTCAATTATTCAAAATATCATAAATAATACTTTGACAAACATCTTTAAGTACAATTTTAAAATATTTTGGATTATTTTCTTGGTATAGATTAGAAGTGGAATTATTGACTCACACAGAGGGACCTTCTTAGGGCTTTCTCTATATATTGACATTACTTTTAATTGCTTTTCCAAGAGGTTGTACAAACATTTCCTCAAGCAGCAATGCATGAGGATTCAGGTCTCACCTATGTCCTGCTTGTAAGCACTCTTTTTGGTGAAGATAAGGGCTGAAAGCTATTTGTGCTTTCCAGAGATATGCCCCACTCTGGAAATATTCATGCCTAACAATTGGTTCAAGGATGCTCGGCTTTCTTTTTGGGAGTTGAGGATGAGTGGGTGGGGATCTGGTAGGTTTAACATGCATGCATGTTTGCAGGAAATCTTATTTTTGTGGATTGACTTCACTCCTGATGGTTCTGTTATCAGTGGCCTGGCACATGGATACAGGCTGGGTGAGGCCTGACCGCTGACAGCTGTCATGGCAGCCTGTTGAGCTGCGAACGCTGACTTGCATTAAGTGGAATAAAGCAACCTCTGCTAAGTGAGAACTGCTTCAGTTTGCTTCTTCTGGTTTCTCAGTCCAGCAAAACAGTTTTCAAATCCTGAGAACTATTGACTGCCAATATGGGCACTTATTTTGCATTAGTTCTGCTGTTGCTTTAGTGGGTTTCCACTGGCTCCCCTTCCCCTGTGGGCAAGCTTCAGACAAGTGTGTCTTTTTCACCTTCTACTCAGTGAGACACAATGTAGAGAAAACCATTTTGAATAAATAACTAGGATAACCAACTGGAAACTCCTTAAAAATCATTTAAATAGTCACTATTCTAGAATTTTAATTTAATAACTAATCAAGTTAGTCTTGCCAGAAAAAAGGTCTCCATTCACTCTTAGACTACCATATTGACTACAGTGTTTTGATTATATTGGCCAATTTATTGAGGCGAATAGTGAATTTGAATTATTTTCTCCCATAAAATTATCTGAAAGACCTACTAAATTAGTATAATTTATTTATTGTTTTGACTTCTGTAACTATTAATGCTAGAAGCTCAGCATCTGGCCTGGACAAATCAATGTCCAATTTATACTTCTATTTGGGGTTTTATAATTTGTCAAGAAAGAAATTACTTGATTACAGGTATCAATGCATACATTTTGAAATAGAAGGTGATGAATCCAGATAAATTAATGATAGTTCAAACAAAATTTTATTCGCTCAAGTCCAAAATTTTCTAGCCTTGTCAAGATAAGTGAAAACAAAGTAATGAATATGTTAATTTTTTCCTGCTGTGGGCATTAATGATATTCTTTTGAATTTTTATGATGTACAAACCACCATTTATTTTTTAAAAGGGTTAAATCTTTGTTAGGGAAGATATTCAGCAACTGATGTATCACAAAATATGTTTATTTGATATCCTTTATTTTCTTATTTTTCCTGCTGTCTCTTGGGGACTTCTGTTCCACACACAGCTGTTGTTTAGCATTAAACTTCAAAATTTGACAAGGTGACATTTAGGTGAAACTCTGAATTGAAATATTTGCCCGGTCAGATTTTCAAAGGCTTGCATTCTGACCTTGTGTCTAAGTACCACAGTACATGAAGACTCCAAGGGAATTCTTGACTCACATCCTGGATGTTGCTTTGGTTTTAGCCTCCTGAGATATTATAGGTAGGCCGAAGGGATTTCCTTCTCATTCTGTTTGCAACCACACTGGCAGACCTGGTGTTTTTTGCTTTGAACAGTTAGGAAGGCTTTTACAGCCTGCATGTGTGTGCAGACAGATTTGGAAGGGTCAGCTCTAGGTAGAGGTGAGATGGAATGGTAAAACCGAATAGCCCTGCTCCGATCTCCTGAATCCCAATTGCCTTCATTCAAATCAACAACCACTTCCTTTGGGCTGTATGAAAACTGTTCAGATGATTAAAATGGAAACTGGGGACAGTCAGAAACTTAAGATGGCTCTAGATGGGTTCAGTTATGTTCTCATGAAGTCAGTAATAGCTTACCTGGGACATGGGACAGTCCACAGTGGCCCTACAGGGAATCCCAGGTGTGTGGTTTCACATGTGTAGCCCTCTGCTTCTTTTTATTAAACTAGACAGCTCCCAGGAGGCCATGTGACAAATACAGAAGAGAATGTATGTATAACTCATGAAATGACCAGGAGGGTCTCCAAATGTGGCAGCTCCTCATAACGCTTCTAGTTTTATTCCTTAAAATAGCTTTTAAAATCTCACGTATGCAAGTATGACTATACTTATCAAAAAAACTTTGGTGTGATAAGAACCAAACATATGCCATACTTCCAGTGTTTTATCCTTCATTTAACCTCTTCCTCTTAGCTCAACCGTCATGATGTCCTCACAACCACTCCTGGCTATTGTCTTACAAGTCAAGCCAAGGTGTGATACTGTGAGAAGGTTATTTTATCAGAGCAACATTAGAAATATCTTAATGGATACTCATGAAAACCAATCCTAGGTATTTTTGTGACAGTCTAAATTTCAAGGGCATATCTTATAGGAAAGAAAGTCCAAAGAACTAGAGACCTTTGCCTAATTGGTGCTCAGGACCCACTTCCATATATCTGGGAGCCTAACGTGGTAGATTTCCCAACAAGTCATAATGCTACCCTCCTTCATCCTGCATCAAGCGTGAGTTTTCTTTGAATTATTCTGTTTCCAGAGACATGATCGGGACTTTCCCTTTAGCCTCTTTCTCCGTTCTTCTCATGCCTTATCTCAGTGATCCTAGGGCTTAAAAATAAAGATACATTCTTCCTCCTTCAAAAAAGGAGTGATATCCAGATGGTGGAATATAAACACTTAGCTGAAGAATAATTTTTTTAATATTAAAAAAAGAACATAGTAGTCATTTGGGGCCAATTGATGAGCATCTAACCTGGGTTTATTATCTAGAAATGCTTCTTTATCTAGTTCAGTGAGAGCTCAACTCTAAGAAAATAATTTTTTCTCCAAATGTTTTTTTTCCCCTCCCGCCCCTCCAAATGTTTTTAAATCAGTTTTAATGATTGCTTTTTTGATTAGACCAGTCCTTTTACCTCTTCTTGTTTTTGAATTTTTACTATTAGCTATTTCTATGCGGCCTTTATAGTGTCCTAATCATTGTTTAAACACACTATTCCTATACCTCTTTCCTCATCCTAGGATTGGTAATGGTTTATTTTTAAAACAATATGTTAACACCATGAAGAAGTTATTCTTTTTACATTGTACATTTTCTGTTAGTCATGTCTGTTGTCAATCACGGCAATGTAAATGCTGCCAAATATACACATTTCTTTTCCTAATTGCAAATTGACTTTTTATGGCTACTTATTAGAGAACCCCAGGAGACCAATAGTAATAATTGAGACACAGCTGCTAGAGACCAGATATTATTTCTTCAGTTTCCTATTCTAATAAATAATGAACCACCAAGTTGTTTATAAATAAATCAAAAGTCTTTGTAATAAATAACAAACTAAGAAGCAATTGCATACAATTTGCAGATATGGAGAGCTATATAAATGCTAGATATAATAATCAGAGTAAGAATTGCTTTACTAATGATAACCAATTTAGAGAATATTTCAACCATGTAAAATTATGGTTGGACATTCTCCCATCTGTGTCTCTTAAAATTCAAGTCTTCCTTCAAATTCCTTCTCCTCCATATTTCCATTCCTGAACCCTCAAAAGAGCCTTCTTTCTTTGTTGAACCTGTATTTATAGCACATACATAGTTTAACCTGTGTATCTCATTCACTCATATAATTCATTAGTTTATATATCTCTACTATGAACAAGGTGTTGTACTAGCCACTGGGGTAGTCTTTAGCAAAATTAGAGTCTGGTAGACCTTAAGCTTCATATGTGTTTACCTGCATGTCTCCCTGGACAGTGAGTGTCCTTAGGGTAAAGACCAGGGAACACTCATTCATCCTTGTGACCCCTGCTACTCTTGTCACAATGACCTATATCTGGTGGGTACCCCATCAATGGTAAGAATGAATTGGCTATTCTTTCTATCTGTTATATTCTTCCTAAATAATTCAGAAACACGATTTGAAGATATCAACACCTTCAAACATCTTTAAAGCCTTTGTTCTCCTTACACAATTATTTACTATACAAATAAGTAACTCTACAAGATGTTTGTCTACTTTCACTTTGTGTATGTGAACAAGCCTCTTCTCTCCAGAATATGACCTAGTACCACATCTTTATTACATAGCAAAGCACCAAATGTGATTGATAGCTCTGTTTGAATTTCTTGCAGGCAGATGTATTAAAGGCTTCTTCTGTCTCAAACTCAAATTATTTTGAAATGCTTCTGTTTTGGTAAGATGGTACATTCTTTCCTCTTTTGTGGAACCTGGATATAAAGCAACTAACCAAGAATGATTGTGAATATTTACTGAGTAACTATTAAGCACCAGTCATTGGACTAGGAGGGACTTTCCACATATTATCACACACTCTCGTCCCAACACCTTATGAGGTAGGTTCTGTTTTTATCCCGATGTTTTTCAGATGAGGAGACTGAGGCTCAAAGAGGTTGAGTAACTTGCCTGTGGTTGTGCAAGTAATAAACGGGACTCACCAACGATCTCTGTCTCCACAGCCTACTATTCCTCATCAAAGTGGGATTTGTAGAGGCATTCATGCCAGAAGGGCATAAAACTTCCATACGATAACTTTTAAATTTTGTTTCTTAAAAATTTCCCCATGCTAATCTAAAATAATAGATTTTCATCTAGATGATCACTTCATCATGAATAATACTACTACATGTTCAGTTGCCTGAATTGGTAGGATTTTTTACAATCAAGTTGGTGCCAATGCTATTTTGGTTGCCATGGGCTTATGGGAATGAGCGGTGGACTAATTATGTAACTTGCCTTAAGTGAAGGCCACATACTGCATGGCACGCTGGACCAGTAAGTGCTTAGTTTTACTGTGCATGAAGAAATGTGGGAGGAGGGCTGTACAGCACAGCGAGTGGGCTCCAAAACACCTGCGTTGCAGCTTTTGGTATCATTGTCATAATGAGAATGGAGAGTTACATTTAGCAAAACATCATCATCTGAATATTGTCAGTGCTGTTCATTTGAGTTGAATTGGTGTTACAGCTTACTTGGTTTTGGCTAGAACATTTAATTGGCATTAGATCGTTATAGAGGAGCTGAAACTATAAGAACTTAGTTTGACCTTTGTACATATTTAAGTATCATTATAATAAAAAACCATTTACATCAAAATTGGGAGGGGTACAGTATAATTTTTTCCCTTAAAAAAAGTGGTCTGTGCATTTTTTCAAAATTGAGCCTACTGAATTATTCTGTATTACATATTGAAAACCTTCCACTTACAAAATGTTCCCACACCTACCAGGGGTCTGGCCTGCCCACTCCAAGTCTTTCTTGAGGGATAAGGCATTGACATTTCCTTTCAGCCTGCAAATATCATCTAGGACAGTTAAAGTCTGACCTTTGATGAAACTCTCCATTGCTGTGGTTCCTTAATGCACCTCTCACTGGCCCTGTCAATCAAGGTGCTTTTATATTCTCTGTTTCTTTGTCCTAATTCTCATGACTGACAATTGTGTATGCACATCACCCATGGTTTGTAATCATTGTCTTATTACCACCGTCATGATTTGTGAATTGAGTCTAGGAAGTAGTACCAGCCCCACCTAAGCAGAGACAATAATGACAATGTATTGAAATTTTAAAAGCTTCTGGTTTAAAAGGTCTCTGAGTCTGTCCAAAATGACTGCATTAGTTATTTTGGAGTAAAGAAAAGACAAGCCCCTGTTAAATGTAGACACCCGGAGAGGAGATAATATCTGGGAATGCATTTATGCTTATTAACTCTTTGGTATTGGCTATGGCTAGTTCCTAGTAAGACTTTAGAACAGAGGATAGTGAGATCTGAAGGAAAGAGAGGAGAGGCTAATTTTATGGCATGTGAACATGTGGTGAGACTTATGAGTAGAGGCCTAGGAAGCTGGGAAGCTAAGGGAGCTTAAGAACAGTGCTACCTTGGGTGGCCCAGAGAATGTAAATGAGGGAACATGTTTTTCTGTGTATAACTCACTTTCCTCCTGTTAGCTAACATTTTAATAAAGTTTTTCAATTTTAATAAAATGTGTGGAAATGTGTTACAAGTGTTTATTATACTGCTATTATTACTGTCATTATTATTATTCTATAATAGCCTGCACAATGCAGAGAGAATATTATCAGGTGCACAGAGTGGCAAATCCAAAGAGCTGGACTTTGGTCTTGGATTGGCTGTGATTTCCCTGTGAGAGATTGGGACTTCTCTTAATGACTTTTGGCCTCAGTTTTCTAATTTACAGCATTAAGAGGTGAGGCAAAATGGTTACTGAAGTTGCTGCCTGCTCTTTCATCCTTTGTATATTCTAGACTTTGCAACAGTTTATTATAGCATCCTCGTGAACATGACCACTGGTGGTGGTTTTTATTATTATTTTAATACTCATTTTTCAGTGTAGGGCTACTCTTAGGCAGGGGCTATGGGACTTCTTACTTTCATCATCTCTAAGGGTAAAGTTATTCAATAGCTTTTCAGGACATCCTTAGGAAGAGCTTGATCCACCAGCTCATCAAACATTTCCATATGCTTGGAGTTCGCCATTTTATGGTAGGAGCTGCTCTTTCCCTTTCTCTGGGTTTCTTTTTAACTGTACTGTCTTCTGCAAGGGACTTCCATCCTAAGGATGGCAAGATGGATGGGTCCTACGTCACAGCTAGGTTTTCAGCTGACTAAAGGGAGAAAAGAATGGCATTGATTTTGTAGAAGTTGTTAACTTTACCTTATTTTTATACTTCATCACAGTTCTGAGTATATCTAGCAAATCTGTTTTCAGTAAATAATATCTGTATTAATAGGTAACACTGATCCTGATCTTATGTGCAAGGTGTTAGTGTAAGCCTTTTACTCGTGACATTCAATCCTCACAGTACTTTCATCCACATTTGACAGACGAAGAAACTGAGGCAAAAAGAGGTTAAATAAGCTGCCTAAGGCCACACAGCTGATAAGTGACACAGCTGGAGTTCCAAGCCAGGTGACCACACTCTGCATCTATGGTTTTTACATTATTTAATACTAGCGTTTATGTATGTTACCCCAAAGTGGTACAGACTGTTTATCATTTTTCTATAAATTGAACCTTGGAGAGCTCACTATAATTTTATTCTAAAAAGGTAACCAACTCATACCTTTTACTCCTGCTTTCCTGTTTTTGACTTTTTGTGTCTAGTAAATAAGCTATTAGGAACCAATAGAATCCATGTGTCATTAACTACCAGAGTTGGAGTGGGAGAAGGGAAGGATTTTAAAGGATGTAGATGAAGAGCCAGATGAAGAGATACATAGGGTAATGTTTGGAAGGGTCCCGAGTTCAGAAATTTCTATCCATGTGTAACACAGTTATGGTACGTCATCCTCCTGGCCTATAGACGTTTTCAACAACATGTAAGTTCTCCAGACCTTGTCCTTTTGTGTGTTTATGGAGGGTTCAGCCTTTAGGCATGATTGATTGCATCATTGACCATTGGTGATCAACTCAACCAACAGCCCCTTTTCCCTCCCTGGAGATGGGGGAAAGGTTGAAAGTTTCAACCCTTCAATCACATAATTGGTTCCCCTGGCAACCAGCCCTCCATCTGGTTATCTAGGGACCTTCTGAACAGCCCCTCTGTAGCCTAAAGTAAGGTGTGTTGAAAGGGACTTATAAATAACAGAAGACTTTTACCTTTATCGCTCTGAGCTGTTTCAGGAACTAGGACAAAAGACCAATCTTTTAACAAAAGATCCTCCTATTGCTCCTCTCACTCTAATCGCTTAGGAAATTGCAAGGGTTTCAGGAGCTGTGCGCCAGGAAGCTTGGACAAAGACCAAAATATATGGTTCTTATTACATTACAGTATCACAGCATGATACCAGGAGACTTCCACCTTGAAGATTCAGTCAGTGAGGGTTGGCATCATGTTTTATAACTCACCACTGCATCACCCATGGATAAGCATCTTGTACCTAACAAGCACTCCTGAAGTATTATTTGAATTTTTGGATAGATTAAAGGACTGTTGATAGCATTCTAATTATACCATTATCAGTATCACTGGGTGGTTTTCTACCTAATCATCAAAATCATGTTTCATAGCTTTTCAAAATTATTTTTCACTTCATGCATTCCAATATATCAAAAAATACTATGGTTGTCTTTTTCCCTCATTGTTTTGACCTGGTGAGATGGAACAATCAAGATTTAGGGAGGCTGGGCGCAGTGGCTCAAGCCTGTAATCTCAGCACTTTGGGAGGCCGAGGTGAGAGGACTGCCTGAGCCCATGGGTTCGAGACTAACCTGGGTGACATGGTGAGACCTCGTCTCTACAATAAAAATCAAAAAATTAGCCAGGCATGGTAGTGCATACCTGTAGTTCTGGCTACTTGGAAGGCTGAGGCGGAAGGATCGCCAGAGCCCAGCAGGTCAATGCTGGGGTGGCTGTGAGTGTGCTACTGCACTCCAGCCTGGGTGACAGAGTGAGACTCCAACTCAAAAAAAAAAAAAAATCCTTCTTTTCGTTGAGTGGCTTGATGTTGGAGAAAAGGAAGCCGCAGCTCTTTCCCACGCCACCTGCTCAAGTCTCCATTCCACAAGAAGCATGTACCTTCCCACTTCCTCCCTGCTATGAGCATAATGATTCACTGTCTATCCTCTGTGCCGTATTGTCAAGAAATGATTGGGCCTAAGCAGAACACGACTTTCAACTACCAGAAGCTTGCATAAATGAGCATTTCTTGAAAACAGTAAAGAGATTCTTTGACAACGTTGTCTGCTTACTCTTGGCTTCTGCTGCAGAAATAGAGGAAAGCAGCATGCAACTATTAGAAGAGTTCTCTCCTCCTTATCTGATAGTCACAGGGCCCTGAGAGAGAGTCCTCGGCCATGTGCAGAAGGACCTCACCTCCAAACTGATCTTCAAGTGAGCAGAGATCAACAGGTGGTCATTGACTTCCCCCTAGGACATGTGCTGGGTGCTAGGCATGAAATGTGGACCCAAATCATGTTCATCCCTTGACAAATGGAGCCCTTCCCTGTCGGGACATAGACTGAAGCCATGTCTAAATTTCGAAAAGAAATTTTTAGAGCAAAACTCGTTGTGGGATAATGATATTAGGTGCAAAGCAGAAAAATACTAAAGCTAAGATCAGCTCCACACTCTGAGATTTCTTACCACTGAATGACACAGATGCTTCTGAAAGCTTTCCGAGCATTTTTTGAATATTTTTTTTAACATAAACTTCAGTGAAATAAAGGGTTTTCAGATATTTACCTGGACTAAGAGGAAACATCTCCAGAACTTCTGAGTGATTCTTACACAGAAAAACAGGAAACTCTTATTGACTTAGTATGTATCAAAAATTGAACAATGTCACAAAATACCTCGACAAAGACTCGGAAGTCCCCAACAATGCCTAAAACAACTTCCTGATTTATGAAAAAAATGTATTAAAATAATAAGACAGATAATGTTCACCGAGAGAAAAATAAGCTTTGACTCTCTCCTGAGAATGTGGCAGGGCATTGGCATATATCACTTTTCTATACCTTCTGTTTATGTTTCTTCCTCAGCTACTCACTCCTTAATATTGTTCAATTTATCTTTTTTTCCCCCTCCTCTTTGAAACCATGCTCTTGAAGGCCATGGAACTCCAGTCTGGAGAGCAAAGTTCTTTCTTAGCCTTCAGCTTCCCTGACTTTCACACAGCACTGATGTCATGGACCAATCCTCCTTCCCCTAAACCCACTTTCTATGCTTCTGTGAGGAGGTTTTTTCCTGTTTCTCCTCCTTCTCTACCCCCACCTCCCTTCCCCTTTCCAAACCTGCCATCATTTCTTGCAGAATGTTGTTGATGGCTATGCAGGTGGTCTTCCATCCATATGACCCTCTTCAACTCTTAACTGATCTGCCAGGGAATTTTGTTAAAATGAGTTTCTTATGATAGCGCTCCACTTCTTCAACCATCTTCCTCACCCCTGATCTTTATCTACTGAGCTGGAAGCAGATTTGTTTATAAAAGGTACATAACAATATGACCTCACCCTACCTCTCCCCCATGTGTCAGTCTGAACACCTGTAGATTTCCTGTTGTCTAAGCTGTCCCTTCTCTATGTATTTAATAAAGGTTTTCTCACAGTCTAGAATATTTTCTCCCCCTACCTCCTATTACCCTTTCTTTAAATGTCTACTGCATTCTTCTCTATCTATTCTCTAATACAGCCTGTTCCAGAAGCATTTCCTGATTGCCCTGCCAGCTGGGACCCCTCCCAGTGAGTCTCCAGAGCCCTACCTATGCATCTTTTCTTTCAATATCCACCTCCATCAGTGGCCTGAGTGTCCCTGCATAATCACAGTGCCTCAGAACGTGTCCTTCTGTCCAACTCTAAAGCTTCTAGGAGGCATCAGGGTAGTTTGTACACAGTGGATTCTCAACATATGATTTTAGAAGAGGACTATATGAGTTTATATGTAATATTCAAAAGTTAATGGATTCATCCTCATTTCTTTCATGAAGGGTTATATAATGAGTGCCCTTAAATAATGAAATTACTGAAGAAAATGATTTAATATCCATAAATATTTATAATTAATTATTCAGACTTGAATGGTAATCAGCAGTCTTTTGTTATTCACTATAAAAATCTGTCATTGATTTATCTAACAATTATCAGGTTAAAAAATGCAAAGTTAGCTTTAGGTAACACATGATTTTATCCACGAAAATACTACTGAGGTCATAAACTGGCTGGGCATATACTGTATTAGCACTGCCATTGATGTGTTTTCTATGCTGCTGCTATTCACATTTGGTTTCTGGTAGTGATGGAAGACTCTAGTGCATTACAATTAAGACATTTTATTGGTAATTTATACATTATTGCTTATTGTTAAAAAGAGTAAAGAGAAGGAAAAAATAGCTTAGACAACCAGTTGGATAATTTAGTTCATTAGACATTAATTGAGTGCCTATTGTATGCTAGGTATTGAGATAAGGGTGTGTGTGTGTGTGTGTGTGTGTGTGTGTTTGTGTGATGTCATCCTTGCTATTGAGAAGTTATAGAGTGGTGTCCTAATTGACCATCATGGAGGATTGATTATGGCAAAAGAAAGGAGAGAAAAGCATTGATATGCTTTAGGAGTTTACAAATTAATAGAACACATAAATGTATATGTGCATTTAAACATGACATAAAAAAACACAAGCATGCATGCGTATTACTAAACAAACTGTCCTAAAACATGGCTCCTAAGAGTTCAAGGTTGTGGAACTCAGGAAAATCACATTGTCAAATTAAAAAGTACAATCATCTGGAAGACAAAATTTGAAGCTTAAGGCTGGTATCTGAACCAACCTTGAGTTAGTCCCATGAAGGCTTTTTCTCCCCTTGGGCTACCAAAAGGCACCCTAGTAGTTCTTCTCTGGTTGTAAATCCCCATATCTTTTTACTTCTGGAGAGGTCTAGTGTTCTTGCACCCTTCTCTGAAGTTGATTGGCTTAACTCAGTTGGCATGTCCTCTGAGTTCCTTCTCCTTTCAAGGAGATTGATGTGTCTTGGGGTGGGCTAAGACCAAGGTTAAATTTTTATTCCCTCATTCATTCAAAAAATTCTGGTTAGTCTGTACTGGGTACTAGGTACAATGTTGAGCTCCAGAGACACAATATGAGCAAGATAGACATACCCAGAACTTGCAGAATTCATTGGGAAGAGAGGCAACTAAACATAGTGTAGAAAGGTAAGGGCTATGAAGGAGAAGTATGCATGATGAGGATTTTGTTTTCAATGTCTTCTCTGTGGATCACTGGGGAATGAGCACAGAGAGATCTGACAGAGATTAAACTAACACAGGAGCTACAAAAGGACTATTGTTCAGCTCTTTTAATCTTGGTTAGGTACCTAAAATATAGCTATATGATCTATAACATGGCTATTAAAAGGAAGTCACAATACATCCATCTTTAGACTTTATATGTGTGCTTTTATATTGGACAATCTGTCGTTTTTTAAATGTGGATTTCTATTATGGTACTCGGAAATTGGGATACATTTTCGTAGAGAAGCATCATAAATTATGACCAAATCTCCATACTAGCCCCAAACCCTGTTATATGCATGATGTACTTGGTGTAAAATATAGGATTCCTGATTTGAGAGATCTTGTAAACTATGTTCCTGTGGGAAAATATTCAGAATTCCAGATTGGAATACAAGCATGATAACCTTTTCCTCTGTAGCTTTTATGATGAGAACGAGGTTTTCTTTTCCTGACTGCCCTCCTTACTGAGCAATGTGAAGGAGAATTCCAAGAGGTTCAGGTCTCTGGGCCCTGGCATAGGTGTTCTAGTGGAGGTAGAGGCTAGCAGGTGGTGAGAGTTGTGTGTGTGCGTGTGTGTGTGTGTGCACGTTCATGTATATGTATGCGTGTGTCTGGCTGTTGATTGTTGAAGAAGGTTTCTAAACTATTTTAAGTACTTTACATGTATTACCTCATTGAATCCTTACAACACACCCCCATGAGATGGCACATTATTGCTCTAAAATGCCGGTGTGTTTCAAGGGTGAGACCTTCGACCTCTCTTCTCACTAAACTCATTCATCCAGTCCCATGGCTGTTTAAGTGTCATCTATGATATTCCCCTCTCTTCTGAACTCAGTACTCTTGGCACCAACTGTTCATCACTTAGATGAATAACAGGAATCTTCAACTTGACGTGTCCTAAACCGAGCTTCTGATTTTGTTCCTCCACACTTCCACCGTCTATCTTAGTAAATGGCAGTTTTGTGCTTCTGGATACTCAGGACAGAACCTTGGTGTTATCCTTGAATCTATCAGCAAATACTGTTAGTATATTAAAATTACCCAGGCTCCTACTGCTTCTCACTATTTCTACTACTACCTCTTTGGTCTGTATCATCATCATCTTCTGTCCGGATTACTGCAGTAGTTTCCTAATAGCCCCCCTACATCTGTCCTTGCTTCATTGATCTATACTCCAAATAATCTCCATCTATACTCCAGATGAATTATTTTAAAACATAAGTCAGTTCATGAAACTCCTCTGTTCAGAATCCTCCAGTGGCTTTCCCATCTCAGGGTAAAACCGCAGTCCTCTCCACAGCCTGTAAGGGTCTATGTGTCCTGCCTCCTGCTTTCCCTCTGAACCTATTTCATACACTCTGTCTTTCTTGCCATCCTTACATTTTTCCTTGTTGATCAAAGACATATTCCTGGCCATCCCCATATAAAATATAGAAAATAGAAAATGCAATATGCTATAACCCCACTGCACAGGTTTTGATTGACTGGTGAAAATATTCTGAAGGCTATCTGTGTCTTCTGGTAGAGAGGTCAATGAAATGAATGAAGAGAGGTAAATTCACCAGGAGGGAAGTGAATGAAGACTGAGAACCATGCATGATGAAGACAGACTTCATCCTCACCAAGTCTAAGCCAAGACAGACCCTGGTGGCATGGTCAGTTAAACTTGCTTTCCTTTTCTTTTATATTATATACTTCCCATGTCATCTTTTACGAATCATACCCTTATTACATGTTTTATTTAGTATTAGAGGTGATTGTACATTGTAAGTAACAATACAATAGTTGCATTTGGAAGAAGGAAAATAATAAAACCAGTTTTAAGAAATATAAAAAATGGGAAAGTAAGTGAAATGGTGAAGAGAGGGTATATAGGGACTTGACTTGGTTTATGTAATGAAGATTTTTTAGCTTCAGCTGTGTGCCAGACCCTGGCATCTGAAAGGTAGAACGATATGGTAACTATAAGAGACAAATAGAAAGAGTCTTTCAAAAAGACAAATCTAAAATAATGTTCCTCAACTTTCTTTTTTTTTTTTTTTTGTTGGAGTCTCACTCTGTTGCCCAGACTGGAGTGCAGTGGCCGCTCCCGGTCACCGCAGCCTCAACCTGCTGGGCTCCGGCAATCCTTCCGCCTCTGCCTTCCAAGTAGCTGGAACTACAGGCGCGCGCTACCACACCCGGCTGAATTTTTATTTATTGTAGAGATGAGGTCTCGCCAAGTTGCCCAGGCGGGTCACGAACCCGCGGGCTCGGGCAATCCACTCACCTCAGCTTCCCAAGGCGCGGGATTACAGGCTGAGCCACCGAGCCCGGCTTCAACTTTCATACCTCATCCATTCCTAGCACTGAACTAGGTTTTAGAAATTCTGTAGTGAACACTGATCTCTGACATCTTAATAAGAAGCTTCAATGTTGTTAGCTGTTTTTCCAGGTCAACATATGGGATGGTGCCAGGATTGGTTAGAAGAGTGGGAAAGTGAAGGGGCCCGAGTTCTCTCCTCTGACATAAAGAGCTTCCCAGGTCATGTTGGAATGCTAGATAGACCCCTCATACTGTTATAGCTGTATGTATCAGGAGTCTGTAGGCTGCAATAGTGAGGCCATTGTCTTGATGATCATAGTTTCCGCTATAATGGTTTTAGTTCATTAACCTTACAAGTTGTCTTAGTTAGTTTTGTGCTGCTATAACAAAGTTCCTAAGACTGGGAAATTTATAAAGAACAGAAATGTATTTTCTCATAATTTTGAGGGCTGGGAAATCCAAGATCAATGTGCAGCAGGTGTAGTTGTCTGATGAGAGGTGCTTTCTTCTTCCAAGATGGTGCCTTGTTGCTGTGTCCTCCACAGAGTGAGGGCGGGGGGGCACTATATCCTCACATGGCAGAGGGCAAAAAGGCAAGCAAGCCTAATGCTGCATGAAGCCTTTTTCATAAGGGTCTTCATCCTGCTCACAAGGAGTGGAGCCCTCATGACCTAATTACCTTGTAAAAGCCCCATCTCTTAATTCCATCATATTGACCATTAAGTGTTAACACCTGAATTTTGGAGCGGACACATTCAAACCATAGCACAAGCATTCCATTGACTCTTTTGAAGAAGGAAGATATTCATCCTCTTCCCATCTCATGTCTAGCATGACCTTTTGTGTAAAGTAGTGTAGAGGTCAGAGCAGCTAAGTTACCAGTTCTCAAAAGTAGATTCATGACTAAACTCTTTCAGCTGTTCCTGCCTGTTTCCTCCACCGGCTCAGTCTCTTTTCCCAAACCCTCTGTAGGTCTTCCTCAGAAACCTTACTACCAAGACAGTAAGAGTTCTGCCCCATAAGCCTACCACAAGGGATGAGAGGCATGGGGAACTAGTCCCGGTTGCAGCAGGCAAGAAAAGAGTTTCATAAAGGTTTCAGGTTGTTTTTTTTCTAGGCTAGAATCTGGGTCAGCTCTTTCTTGTAAACAACACATGGCACCAGAAACTGGGGAACGAATTATGGATCATCCTGAATTGTGATTTTTTGACAATGGAGAGAGAAACTGGAAGTCATTTACACAACTGCCTAGCCGGTGTCAGTCTCTCAGTTGGGGCCATTGGTTGAACAGGCCAAGGGCAGACAGTTCCATCTAGACAGGAGGGGGCAATGCAGACATCCAATCAGACTTGCTTCTATAGGAACCTGAAGGGCATTGCAATTGTAGGCTAGAGAAAAAAAGACAGAGAGGGAGAGAGGTGAGATAAAACCATCTTCAACCAAAGGATATAAAAAGAAGGGAAGGATTTTAAGAATGACCTGAAGCAGTCGGGGCAGTGACTTACTTTCAGATCAGAGCGAATTGTGCTGGCAACGAAAGTTAAGGAAGAGAGAAAGAGAACAGGCAGCCTTCTGGATTTAACACAGCAGGAGACAGTGAGAAGCTGTGAAACTCAGGAAATTACGCAAGTTGAGAAAGTGGTCATCAAAGGTGAGCAAGGCTCTGAGACATCTCTTAGTACTGGGAGGCAGTGGGGGAGGGGAGAATAGCTCTAGTAAAGTCTGGTGGTATCACATTCCACTTGTCTTGCCAGCATGGCAGATCAGGAACCATGCTGGGTGCCAGCCATTACAGGAAGAAGCAAGAATGCTCAACATATGGGAGGAGATGTGAAAACGTCAATAAATGGGTTCACTTTGCCAAGTGTTGTAAATAACAACACATGTGCAGACAGGAGGGCAGAAAGGCGGAGCTGGGCAGCTCTCCCAGAGGGGAGTATTCTTGCTGGTATTGGCGCGGTTGTAGTGGGGTCAGGGCCTCACTGTGAAGTACCCTGGAGCCTGTGGTTTAGCCTTGACAGCATTTTTACCTAAGTTGGAAAGTGGTGCTGAAAGGAAAGAGAATGGTAAGTAAAACTAAAAGACTGAAGCAGGGAAATTGTTTTAGAAAGCTAAATAGTTCAGGTCCCATTTTGGTTGAAGATGGGCTGATAAAATTGAAAGGTTTAGGACAGTGGTCCTTATTCTTATCCTAAAGTCATCTTAAACCCTGGGCCTAAGGCAATTTATGGCTTTTGTAGAAAGTAAAACAGTTACTGAAGAACAGATGAGTGGTTAAAGGTGAGGTGGGCAGTCAGATGAACATGTGCAAGCAGGATTACGGCAAATGCTAATGTTTCACGAGTGATTATAGCTGCTGGGCTTTGCACTAAATTATTTACTAGGATTATCTCATTTTAACCTCTCGATAGTCCCAATTTATAGCCATGGAAACTGAGGTTTAGTAGGCAAAACTAATTTGCCTAAAATCACAAAGTCAAATTGTTGTAGAAGGAGGATTCTGACTCAGACTCCAGGGCCAGCTGTAACTATCAGTCCATCTTCTCCTAATTGACAGTCACAAATGGATGGGGAGCTGGGATTTGAATCTGGGACTTTCTAACTTCAAAGCTTTTGCGCTTCTCATTGTGGAAGTACAATCTCTTCTAAAGAGCTGAAAAATAGAGTACCCACTGGAAATTTGGGGATTTAGGGATGGGGGAGGGAGAAGAATGGTAAGGTATGTGACATTTAATCCATGGAACAACCCATTGAAGTTGGTACCATTATGTTCCTCACATTGCATTCAGTGCCTAGAGATGTTCAGTAACATGTCCAAGGTCATGCATCTGAAAAGTGGCACTGTCAAAATTCACACCTGACAGACCGGCAACGAAGTCCATGTTTTACCACTATACTCTACTATCCCTCTATATGTAAAAAGACCCATGACTCTAGGAAAGAAAGGAGATCATGTATCAGATGAGAGATGGAGAGTTGCTGTATTGTGAACTAAGATGGTTGACATTAATACTAGTTAAGATTTATTGAGTACTCATGATGTGTCCCAGTCTTTGTTCTAAGTGCTTTACGTGTATTAGCTATCAAACTCTCAAAACAGCACTATAAGGCATATACACTCCTGGCATTCCTCCTTTACAGGTGAGAAAACTGAACACAGAGATTAAATGACTTGCCCAAGTTTGCACAGCTAGTATAGTTGGAGAACTGAGAGTCAATAATTCAGAACTCCGTGAATTTCACTCAATTCAATAAATGTCAGGGGTTTATACAGGTAAGTCACAGCTCCTGCCCTCAACATTGAGAGTAGAAGATAAGGCAAAAATGAAATCAGTATCCTGAGATGTACAAACACAGAACAATGGCAGTTAGTGGTGGTGAGGGGAACTCATCTAGTGCAGGACAGGCTCAGAGTGGGGTATGAAGGCCATGATCTCAGACATGGCTTTGAGGATGAGTGGAATGTTGTTGGGGATGGGACATAGGAGGATAAAGACTTGAGGAAAGTTTGTGTAAGCTGTTCAAGTCTATACAGCTATATTTGACACAGATAAAGCCCTTAAAACAAAGCATTTAATGATTGTTGTTGCTGCTGTTGTTGTTATTATTATTATTAGTGATAGAGCTTGAACTTGATGCTGAGACTTGTGATCCTTTTCTCAGCATTGATGTGGCAGTTGATTAGTCTAGATGGAAAGACTGTCATCTTGTGGCTGTCCTGGTTTGCTGGGCTGAAGAACTGTTTCATTTAATTTGATACATCCTAGAGAGTTATGGAAGACTTTTAATGTGGAAATGACACGAATATTTAGCTGTATTTGAGTGGGGGGTATAACAAACTGTATGCTAGGTACTGAGATAGGGACCTTTCTTTCCCCTTTGTTTCCTCCAATACCTGCTGATCTTATCATAGGGAGTGTTACCTGCCTCCTTGACCTTCTAATGAGTTCTGTCCAGCTTTCCACTCCCAGGCAGCCTTTTAGTCCATTGTCCCTTCCCTAGTAGAAGGTCTGAACAACTCAGACCTTTCTTGGCTGGATTTTCCTCAAAGCTGCAGTGTCTCTCACTCCCTGCTTTCTTTTCTTTTCACTGTTTCTCTCCAGCACTTCATGTCCCATCTGAAAGTCGAAGGTGAAAGATGACAGAATAAATCTTACTTTGGCTGCCATAGCAACCTTCACCTGCTTTGCTGCTCACTTTTGAAGTGTCGCCCTCCTGTGAAAAGTTACTTTGCATACAATCGCTCAGCTCATCCGGAAGTTTCTGGCTTTCTTTAAGCTTCTAAGCAATGATGAAAGAATGGTCTTCTACCTCCAGGCAGGGCTTCTGAACACATCTTCCCTGGTGGTGTGGGCGTTCTCTGCTATGTACAGAGCTGCTCATTCCCTGTTCACTCTTTTGTTTTTTTGTTTTGTTTTGTTTTTTTAAATGCAGCCAGAGATGGTGAATCTTGAACTGGATTATACAAGCCCTGGTTTGAACAGTTAATTTACAAATGACTCAGCTTTAAAATTTTAAAATTTTAAGATCAGTTGAAACTAACCAACAAAAATTTTAGACTCCTACTCATTTATGAAGACTGTGCTTGTGATCTTCGTTTGATCCCACAGAGCCTCTCTTCACCCCTTCCCCCTGCAAAACGCCCCTGCACCCACCCCAGAGCCTGACTCATAGGCTCCATATCGATGGTTTCCTTGATTTACAGTTTCCAGTTGGGTTTAACCAATGGGAGGTGCCAGCAGGAGATGAGAGAAAGAGAACAAGGTGAGGATAGTTATTCCTCTGGCACTCACTTTTTGATTCTACTGTGTACTGACCACTTCCCTTAATGGAAGAGCTGTCAAGGTGTCCTCTCCACATAGCCCTCTGTTCTCTTCAGATTCTCTCTGGATCTTAAGAGATTCTTCCCCTCCTCTCATCTCATCAGGTCTAGGGAGAATGCTAGTCCAGGATTTTGCACTATCTGTTGTGGTTTTCCTATACCCTGCCCATACCTTTGTAAACAGGTCCTTTATTAGACTCTTTTCAAATTATCCGGTTTGAGCTTGCCATCTATTTCCTGTTGGATCTTGATTAATAGAATGTCCAAACTTCTTCTGCTTTGGGTGAGTGCTCCAGTATTGCTTGTTTTGTTTAATAAGCCTATGATTCATTATAGATCATTCTTTGTAGACAATGATTTTTTCATCTTTCATAACAACTTCATTACCCTCACACCTCTCATAAAAGATGGCATTTTTTTTTTATCTGACTCTCTTCTCTTTCAGGAAACCTTTTCTAAACAAGTTTTCTTGTTGATGTCATTAGGTTTGTGGCAATGGAACGCAAATACCCTCTCCCCTTGTCCCATCTGATCCTGGGTAAATTTGAGGGTCTTCCTTCTCTTTTTATTATGTTTCCTGAAAGAATATAAAAGATCTGCAAATCCTTTGGGCATGAAAGTCCTAGAGGTGTAAGGACATTATGATGGGCAGGTTTGTAATGCCATCACTCTGTAGAATCCAGTGCAAAAGGAGGTGATGGAAACAACCTTTTGGTTTTTTTAAACACCTTATAAAAATTCATAAGATGCTGCTTCCATTGGAAATTGAATTAATTACATTATTGTCCATGGTGCTTAAGGTCGAACAGTGGCTTCAGAAGACATCCTGAAGAGAGCAATGAATGAAGATTTGTGGATAATTTCCTTTGAAAACCATGAGTTGAAAACTGCATGTTCCTGATTCTTTCAAGACTGATCCCAAATGGTATCAAGAATAGCATGAGGTTCACATGGCTCAGCAGGTGTGAAATTCTGCAGCTGAATTAAATAGGTTCTATTATATTTCAGAAAGAGCTCTAATGGGTTTCTATGGAGCACAGCCTAAGAATATCATGTCTCTCCTTTGTATCTCAGGATGGTTGGCTTGGTTTGTTGTTACTAATATTATACTTCAATCTGCCTGTAAGATGAACAAAAATGAGCAAAAAGCCTGTCTTATCCCTTGGAAGATCTAGATATTAAAATACCAAAAGGGATCATCTAAAAGACCTCACATATAAGGCTGGGCCAAAAATGAAAGCTGAGAATATAATTTAAGAAAAATTCTTCTTATTATGTATGTAAACATATTCTTCTAACGAGCTTATCTTGTCACAGTTATTACTAAAGAATCAATTAGTTTTAGAGCTGAAGAAATTTTAAACAGTGCAAAACCTTGGGTGTCTATGCTTTAAAATTTTGAACTGGATTCATTTAATTTTATATTCAACTTCAAAATAGCTTATAGGCATTTCAGATCTACTACTTATTAATGCAACATTGTATTCCCAGTTTTTGTCATCAATATTCAAGCTGACATTGTCATCTCTAAGTTCTTCCGGACTAACAAATCTCCCAAAATCCATTGACTTGTTTTTCAATCAAAACTGAACTTGAAGTCAGAATGAATTATTCATTAGTCATTGTCATTTATTCTGTTTTCTTGTTTATTCTCCTCAGCTGGCCATAACATGGAATCAAGGCATTTCTAAAATTTGTTGCCCTTATTGTGAAAAGTTTTATATTCCTGTTATTAAAGTCAGATGAGTTGATTCTTTAACATTCTTTTTGCCTAAGAAAAAATAAATTTAAACTTATTTCTTTCATATGTCTTACTCATTTTTCTCCTTTTGTGGATCATTGTTTTCTATTTAAAAAAAGTCTTGCTTTCTAGTTTGAGTCACCCAGAAGAGAAAAAATATAGGCAGGTTATATTATGATCATCCAAATTAAAGCCTTAAACACTGGAGAAAGCTTTTGTTAAAAGTTATGAATTTCTCTTTCTTGAGCATCCTTAAACCCAGAGATAAACAGATATCTTTTTTCTTGTATTTTATTCCAATCATTGAAAAATAAAAATCTCACAGTAAGAAAAGTCCTTAAAGGAAATAGCAACCATCGCCCTGTTCTTGGATTCCCTCTATGACATCCTGCTGGATGGCCAGCACCTGCTGTGTGGAGGTGCTCATTGGACATCACCAATACAAGGAGCTCACTGAGATGCAAGACAGGACATTTTGTTTTAACCCAGATTGTTAAAAGATCCAGAATCTCTTATATTAAATTCGTTCTCCCTGGTTTGACTTCCTACTTTCTTACACAAGAATTTTATTTTCTCTTTCAGAATTTGAAGTCAACCATGATTTTGCTCAAGACTTTTTTTCCTGTGCTTCCTTATGCTATTTCTTCCCATAACCCTGTCTCTAAGATGACAGAACTTTTAGTCCTTCTGTAAGACAATAGTTTCCCTTAGAAGATTTTCAGTGTTTTTGTAGTTTGTAGCACCCAGAATTGGCCATGATGTTCCCTCCATTTTGAGGGGACTCAGGATGAGATGATCAACACCCCGCCCCTTCTGGTCACACATCACACTACTGACTGAGTGATTTTGCTGGATAGTAAAGCTAGTATAAGCATCTCCATGAATGTTTACTACCTTATTTTTCTTTCTGTGGCTCCTCAGCAGTTCTCATGGATTTATTTGTGATTAACTCCTCTTCCCCCATTGTTGCCCGCCCCCCCCCCGCCCCAGTTTAATGCTTTCTGGACCAGAACTCTAATGGGCAAATGTATGGCAACCTATTCTTGTGAGTTATACCTAATTCTTTGAAAGGTAGAATTATTTAGAATTCCGCAGTTCAGAAATCTGAATCTCATGCACATTGATGACTCTGTGACAATAATGACATCCGATAGAACCAGATGTCTCCTTATAGTCTCTTCCCCTGGGTTTAATCATACCATATAGATGTCTGTTAGGAATGAAATCAGGCAGTTCTGGAAAGATTAATTCCTTGTGTAGAAACCCAGTAATGCATCTATCATCAAAGTTTATTTGGGAAAAGGGAGTTTTTTTCACTTATTCATACAACAAACATATATCCAGTGGCTACTTTTGCTGAACAGATGCTGAACAGATATCTTTAAATTTCAGGTGACTAATCTTCACAGTAGGAAACATACCGTCTTCATTTTAGGTCTTTTAATGTTTAATAAGTGCTATCAGGTTATTTAAAAATCTTGGATAAAGCCGGGCTCAGTGGCTCAGCCTGTAATCCCGTGCTTTGGGAGGCTGAGATGAGTGGATTGCCTGAGCCCGAGGGTTCGAGACCTGCCTGGGCAACTTGGCGAGACCTCATCTCTACAATAAATCAAAAAACTAGCCGGGCGTGGTAGCGCGCGCCTGTAGTTCCGGCTACTTGGAAGGCTGAGGCGGAAGGATCGCTGGAGCCCAACAGGTCGAGGCTGCGGTGACCGGGAGCAGCCACTGCACTCCAGTTTGGGCGACGGAGTGAGACTCCAACTCAAAAAAAAATTAAAAATTAAAAAATTAAAAAAAATCTTGGATAAAAATCATTTTCACATGTTAGCAAAATAATGAAATAGTTGCAAACCCCCCCCCCCGAATTCTTCCCCCATTAAAATGAATCAAATTCAGTGATCTATGTTCTTATTGCCACTTACTTTGGGACATTTAACTAAACAGTCATTTTGTATTTTGGAGGGACACAAAATGGTGTTTTTTGGAGGGACAGGGTTGTTTGTGTTTTCTTTTAATTACTTTCCTTTGCCTTTAATATATTTCCCTCCTAATGGGATCCCCAACCAAACTCATACCAAATATTCAGACAGCTCAATACTCACTGTAATGTTGTGGGCTTTACCTTCATGGACACACATTGGAAGTTTGAAACATGTTCACACACTTAAGAGTAGTAGATGGCGACCACCTCTGTGGTGCCAGTTTCCTCTGCCATCAGCTTGCTCTGGATGACCCTAAAAACAGCAATTAATAGCTTTCATTCATATGTTATTTGAGGGCTTCAAAAGACTTTCATTTAGACCTGTAAGCTAGGCAAGGCCATGCTATTTCTCCATCTTGCTGACAGGAAAACCACAGTTCACAAGGCCCCTACTTACAGCATTGGCTAAGCATTGAGGTGTTCCCCAGGGGCTCTTTCTAGTATTTCATAAAGATGTCTCTTCTCTGCATCTAAAGAAGTTTTGAGATTCTCCCATGGGAGGCTTTATATTTTAATAGTGGTCTTTCTTTTCCAGATGCATATGGCAGTGGAAATTTATGCTTTCCAAATGTCAAACAACAGAAGAACGATTAAATAAATTATGACAGATTCATACACTGGGATACAATGTGGCTATTAAAATTAATGTTTTCAAAGAATATAATCACACAGGGAACTGCTCTTGATTATATCAATGTTCCAAGGAAGAAGTGGGATACGCAAGAGCAGGACCCCAATTTTGTTTAAAAATTTTACATACAAAAAAAGCACTGGGACTAAATACACCAAAATGTCAACAGGAGTTTTTTCTGGATAGTGAGATTATGGTTAACTTTTATTTCTTCCTTATACTTTTCTGAGTTTTCCACATTTTCTTCACTAAATCATGTAATTAAAAAACATAAATGTTATTTTTGCTATACTCCACAGATTTTTATTTTTTTATTTTAGCTAGAGGAATCCTTTGAGTAATTCTTGCTATCTTTCATTTATATAATTATATGAGGGGACCCAAAAAAAACCCAGACTTTTTTTTTGGAGGGCAGGACCCTTGTAAAACAGGCTTCCCCCACTAGGTAAGTGTTCTAGAAATCCATCAGCATCAGTATACCAGTTAGTGTTGTTGTGAATTGCTGCATTTAGCTTCAGTGAATTTTTTGGAGAGTCAACGAGTTTGCCTATTTCATGATGAGTTATTTACACAAACAACTTGCCTACACTTTGCTAAGTGTTCGGCAGTTTTTGACCAAAAGATGGCATGATCCCCATGCCCCACCCTCCCTATTCACCTAATCTCACCCCAAGTGACTTTTTTTTGTTTGTTTCCCTGCATTAAAAAAAAGTCCTCAAAGGGAAATGCTTTGCCAATGTGGAAAATGTGAAACAAAAAATGGCAGAAGCACTAAAAGGCATCAAAATTGACAAGGTCAAAAACTGTTTTGAGCCAGGGGAAAAGCGTCTGGATAGGTGTCAAACAGAGAGTACTTGGAAGGTGACTGAAGTTTAAACATGTAAGAATAAATACACAATTTTTTTGTAAATAAATTCTGGTGTTTGTTTTTAGGTTCCCCCCTCATATTTTATAAATCAAACCGTAAATTTAAATGAGTGGATTGTTTTCATTATTAGTACATACATTTGAAATAGTGTATTGTTAATGTACACTTTTTTGTTGTTTTTTTTTTGTTTGTTTGTTTGTTTTTTTGAGTTGGAGTCTCACTCCGTCACCCAGACTGGAGTGCAGTGGCCGCTCCCGGCCACCGCAGCCTCGACCTGCTGGG
>CAUYQG010166374.1:0-13641 GCA_963574415.1 Tarsius wallacei
TTTTTTTTTGAGTTGGAGTCTCACTGTCGCCCAGACTGGAGTGCAGTGGCTGCTCCCGGCCACCGCAGCCTCGACCTGCTGGGCTCCGGCGATCCTTCCGCCTCAGCCTTCCAAGTAGCCGGAATTACAGGCGCACGCTACCACGCCTGGCTGATTTTTTGATTTATTGTAGAGATGAGGTCTCGCCTGCCCAGGCGGGTCTCGAACCCACGGGCTCAGGCAATCCACTCACCTCAGCCTCCCAAAGCGTGGGATTACAGGCTGAGCCACTGAGCCTGGCTTGTAGAAAGCTTTTAAGTACTAGCTAGGTACTGATCTGGAACATTGAGGTGTTTTCCATGTGTAAGTAACTAAAGAATAGATATAACGAAATAGAAATACTTTTGTATGCCACTCCCTTTGTCTAAGATGAATGAACCCATCTCTCCAAACCAGTTCTAGGGAATGCTGAGTTTTTTATTTGTTTGCTTAAAAAAAATTGTAATTTGATAGTTGTTGGGCAGGGTCCAGTGACTGTGAGAACCCATCTTGTGGCTGTGTTTCAGATGTTTTTTAAAGTCACATCTATCTGTTCCAAACAGTATTCTCATTTTCCTCGTATACTCTGTGGCGACTGAGCAGCTGCCAAACAAACTTTAGACCCATTAAATAGCCAAGTAAAATAAATATTGGCTCTTGGACACAGGGGATTCAAATATACAAAAGGAAGAGGTGTGACTTACTTTACATTGTGATTGGTTAAAAATCAATGGCATTTTCATGTATATGTGTATATTCCTGTGGCCAAGTAAAACTGAGTAAAGTTAGAAATGGTGCCATTAATTGTTGGGTTATTATGATGTGTTCACTGTCAACTCTCTTGACAGACCGCAGTAGATCACATTTCAGTTACAACTCCTTTCTTTAATAAAAATATTGATATTTTTCTGTGGTCATCTCCACTAAGAAATCTGCACACACGCACACCAGCAGCTGTAGACTGAGTGTGTTATTTCCCATGACTCGATCTCCTTTTTTAAGTGAATGGAACACCGTTTTCTTTTAGGAAAAGGGATGGAAGAGGGATTGCAGTTCAAAACCTTTTTTTTTTTTTTGTAGGCGATTGTGATGTCTCATTGTATTGTAATCTATAACATTTGAGTCTCAGTAAGGACAGCCTGAGGTGTTTGAGAGAGGTGATTTTGTCCTTGCCTGGAACCATTTTTAAATTTCCTGGAACAGACTGTTATTAAGCTTGTTCAGGGCAGAAATTATATGAGCAACTAGTTCATGTTATGTGTGTGTGTGGTGTATGTTCTTAAGTACATAGTTTTATTATTCAAAAAGAGTCCCTCTTTTGATGTCATTCCATATAGAGGTGAGAAGTATTTAAAAGATGGAGGAGGAAAGATCTTGCAGTTTGGAGGAAAGAAAATCAAGTTTGCTTAATTTTTTCTTTTTAGACAGGATTTTTTTAAAATTCTGTTTTTAAGGGCTTGAATCACTTGCTTGAGTTAACAGTAAACAGAGTGTCCACTTCCTTGCTATTCCATCCTTCCTTTGTCCTCTATGTTTAACATAGCTTTAGAAGGTTTCACTTGGTTCTTCAAAAGAAGCATTCAAGTATATCCCTCTTAACATTCATGTACAATGTACATGAAATATAGTCATGATCTGATTGTGGCATATATGTGGCAGAGGGTTAAATTTTGCTGTTTTCTTGTCTGTGCTGATCATTTCTTAAGGGCCAAAACGGGTCATTTAAAAATGCTTCTTTAGAGTAAATATGATATTCTACTCTAAAAGAAAAAAAAGTGGTTTGTGGGAAATTTTTAAAAACAAGATAAGCAGCCGGGCTCGGTGGCTCAGCCTGTAATCCTGCGCCTTGGGAGGCTGAGGTGAGTGGATTGCCTGAGCCCGTGGGTTCAAGACCCGCCTGGGCAACTTGGTGAGACCGCATCTCTACAATAAATAAATAAAAAAAATTAGCCGGGCGTGGTAGCGCACACCTATAGTTCCAGCTACTTGGAAGGCTGAGGCAGAAGGATCTCCGGAACCCCAGCAGGTCGAGACTGCGGTGGCCGGGAGCGACCACTGCACTCCAATCTGGGCGTCAGAGTGAGACTCCAACTCAAAAAAACAAAACAAAACAAACAACAAGATAAGCAATGTAGCAAGACCTCATCTCTACAAAAAATTTTAAAAAATTATCTGGGTATGGTGGTGCATACCTATAGTCCCAGCAGCTTGGGAGGCTGAAGCAGAAGGATCTCTTGAGCCAGGGAGGTTGAGGCTATGGTGAGCTGTGATTGTGCCACCGCACTCCAGCCTGAGCAAGAATGAGACCTTAACTCAAAAAACCAAATCAAAACAAAACAACACAAGATACGAAACTTCAGTTTCTGTTTCAAATTTTGGCTCTTCATAGCTCCTTGAAAGTTTTTTGAGTAGGAGTCTGTCTCATTCTGTTGTCCAGGCTGGAGTGCAGTGGAACGCTCACGGCCACTGCAGGCTAGACCTGCTGGGCTCAGGCAATTCCTGCCTCAGCCTCCCAAGTAGCTGGAACTACAGGCATGTGCTACCACTCCCAGCTTATTATTATTATTATTATTATTATTATTTTATTTTTATTTTTATTGTAGAGACGACGTCTCACCAAGTTGCCCAGGCTGGTCTTGAACTCTTGAGCTCAGGCAATCCTCTCTCCTTAGCCTCCCAAAGTGCTGGGATTATAGGCTTGAACCACTGTGCCCGGTATCTCCTTGTAATTAAAAAAAAATATATTGTAATCCTTGTCTTCATGGGCCAAAAAATAAATAAATTTTTAATGTTAGGTGAAATGAATAGAGCTAATCCTCTAAGAGACCGAAGTAATTAATATAGAACAAAATCATCATCTTGTAGATTTTATTGACTTTTTATCTGTACTTAGTGTTTGTTCTTAGTGTTGTTAGTATTTATTTCCAAAATAATCGATAGACCTGTTGGCTTAGCCTAGAAATTGGTTCAGAAAAGTATTATGAATGTGGTAATTGTAAAAATATATTTGTGTATGTGACTGGAAGGACAGAATTTAATAAAATAAAGACCTCTTCCCAATTGCATCAAGTATTACTTTATTTTATTTTTTTTGAGTTGGAGCCTCACTCTGTGACCCAGGCTGGAATGCAGTGGAATGCTCATGGCCACCCCAGTGTCGACCTGCTGGGCTACGGCAATCCTTCCGCCTCAGCCTTCCAAGTAGCTGGAACTACAGGCACATGCGACCACACCCGGCTAATATTTTTTGATTTATTATAGAGATGAGGTCTCACCAAGTTTCCTGGGCTGGTCTCAAACCCGCGGGCTGAGGCAATCCACTTGCCTCAGCCTCCCAAAGTGCTGGGATTACAAGCTGAGCCACCGAGCCCGGCCAGCATCAAGTATTATTGAGACCTGACTGACATGTAAAAGTAGCAGTAGCAGAGACCTTGAAGTCTTCCTCATTCTGGGGGAGAATCTTCTTGGGGGTATCAGGGTCTAAATATGCTGGGACTTAATACAACTAATGTCTGTTTTCTTTTGAAAAGCTGAACACCTGTTTTGCCTTTGTGTCTTGCCATTCCTCTGAAGAACAGAGGCACATAAGAAAATCCCACACTTCCCTTGCATTCTATGAGGTAGGTAGAACCTTTGAACCTTAATTCAAATACCAAAAAAAGTGACTTGCAGTGTTATCTATTTCCATATATCTCGCTGCTGACTTGGAGATGAGGTGATCTTGCTGTCATATCCTACTTTTATTGCTAGGCCTATAGTAGCTTTAGACGATCTGACAGTATGGTTTTGTAATATGGGTGGGTCTTTTCCATAAAGCTCTTGGGTATGAACCTGATTCTTGCTGACCACTTCTCAGTCAAAGTAAAGAGTAGGCTTCCATATTTCCAAGTGATCTACGTTTTTAACTGTTTGTACTCAGAGACATCTCGTGGATAACCTACCAGCAACTCAACCATACATTATTATGAAATAGTGAAAAATGAATCATTTCATATTAAATAGTACAGTGTTGGAACCAATTATTTTATTGTAATGATGTTTGGCTTATAATGCAGTTTTGGACATTGAGGAACTTATGACAAAAAAATCAAAATTTTATGTCTTTTTTTTCTGATATGTGGTAACGTGTGAAACAGTTACTGACATGCATTGCAGGTTCATTGATACCTGCTGTGCAATAGTAATTTGTTTGACATCTTCTACCTGGTGCTTTTCTGTTTGAACAGACAATACAGGCCAGGTGCAGTGGCTCACACCTATAATGCCAACACTTTGGGAGGTGGAGGTGAGAGGATTGCCTGAGCTCAAGGGTTCAAGACCAGCCTGAGCAACATGGCAAGACTCTCTACAATAAATAAAAAAAATCAGCCAGACATGGTGGTGCATGCCTGTAGTTCCAGCGACTTGGAAGACTGAGGCAGAAGGATCGCCTGAGCCCAGCAGGTCGAGGCTGTGGTGGCTGTGTGCGCTGGCCACTGCACTCCAGACTGGGTGACAGAGTGAGACTCTAACTCAAAAAAAAAAGAACAAGGAATACAGTCTCTTTTTCTTCGTCCCACATTAATAATATGTAATTTGTTGTCCCAGTGTGTTCAAAGATGATGTGGAAGGACACACTCTTGATTCCTGAAAAACATTTTTCAACTGGTCAATCAGAAACTTGACAAATTTCAAATGGGACTTAGGTTTTTCATTGTTTTTGAATGGAAGACTTCAAGGAAACATACATTTTTGAGAAATGTGTGCTGGCATAAGTTTGTCCTGTAAAATCACCAGCAATCTCTTTACATCCCCTGAGGGGGGTATCCGAGTGGTCTGCTAGATTTACGATGTACCCTCAGAGGAGACATCTGAGTGCAAAGGGTTAATATCAGTGAAAGAATTTCTTTAGTGCTAAATTAAAAATAAAGTACCACAGGCCGAGCCTAGTGGCTCACACCTGTAATCCCAGCACTTTGGGAGGCCAAGCCGAGAGAGAAGATTGCCTGAGCTCAGGAGACCAGCCTGGGCAATATAGCAAGACCTTGTCTCTACAAAAACAAAAAATTAGCTGAATGTGGTGGCATGTGCCTGTAGTCCCAGCTACTTGGGAGGCTGAGGCAGAAGGATTGTCTGAACCCAGGAGGTCAAGGCTGCAGTGAGTGGTGATCATACTACTGTATTCCTGCCTGAGTAATAGAATGAGACCCCAACTCAAAGAAGAAAAAAAAAGACCTGTTATAAATTGATTTTTTTTCACTAACACTAATTTTTCTTAGTGCACTTAAGTTTATTTAAATAATTTGAAAGGGAAAAGATCAATATGTAGTGATACTGGATTTCATTTATGTTTGTGATATGTGCTATCTGTAAAAGTGACGACACTCCCTTGTATTTTCTTTTTTCTTTTTTTTTTTTTTTTTGAGTTGGATTCTTACTCTATCACCCAGGCTGAAGTATGACAGCATGCTCACGGCCACCCCAGCATCGACCTGCTGGGCTCTGGCTAATTTTTTTGATTTATTGTAGAGACAAGGTCTTGCCAAGTTGCCTGAGCTGGTCTCAAGCCTGCGGGCTCAGGCAATCCACTTGCCTTGGCCTCCCAAAGTGCTGGGATTACAGGCTGAGCCACCAAGCCAGGCCCTTTTTTTTTGGAGTAGGCTTCTCACTCTATTACCCAGGCTGGAGTACCGTGGCACACCCATGGCTACCACAGCCTTAACCTGCTGGGCTCAGGTGACCCTTCTACTTCAGCCTTCCAAGTAACTGGAGCTACAGGCATGTGCCACCATGCCCAGTTACTTTTTTTTAATTGTAGAGATGAGGTCTTGCCATGTTGCCCAGGCTGGTCTCAAACCAGTGGGCTCAGGCAATTCTCTTCCCTCAGCCTCCCAAACTTCTGGGATTACAGGTGTGAGCCACTATGCCCAGCTCCTCCCTTGTATTTTCTTTTTTTTTTTTGGCCAGGCTCGGTGGCTCAGCCTGTAATCCTGCGCTTTGGGAGGCTGAGGTGACTGTATTGCCTGAGTCTGTGGGTTCGAGACCCGCCTTAGCAACTTGGCGAGACCTCATCTCTACAATAAATTTAAAAAAAATTAGCCAGGCGTGGTAGTACGCTCCTGTAATTCCGGCTACTTGGAAGACTGAGGCGGAAGGATCGCCGGAGCCCAGCAGGTCGAGGCTGCGGTGGCCAGGAGCGGCCACTGCACTCCAGTCCGGGCGACAGAGTGAGACTCCAACTCAAAAAGAAAAAAAAAAAGTACAAGTACATTAAGATGTAAGTGTGAATAAACTATAAAGGATCAAGATAATAGTACACAAATTGAATATTTACTATGTGCTAGGCACTATTTTAAATACTTTACATATATTAACTCAATCCTTACCATAACCCCAATTTACTGAAAAAATTAAGGCACAGAGAAGTAACCAGGGCCATATAACTACTAAATGCAGGACCTGGGATTTGAACCTAAGAAGCCCAGCTTCAGAACATCTGCTTCTATAACCTGCTACAACATGCTACCTCTAGCAGAAAATACATGTAAATATGTTCATTTATATACTTTTGGGACAGAAAGAACTTTCTTGGGTGTGGTCAGGAACCCAGAAACCATATAGAAAAAAAATGATAAAAACTTTAAAGGACTAGGCCGGGCGAGGTGGCTCACACCTGTAATCCCAGCACTTCAGGAGACTGAGGTGAGAGGATTGCCTGAGCCCACAGGTTTGAGACCAGCCTGGACAATGTGACAAGATCTTGTCTCTACAACAAACCAAAAATTAGCTGGGCGTGGTGGGGCACACACCTGGAGTTCTACTACTTGCAAGGCTAAGGTAGAAGGATGACCTAAGCCCAGCAGGTCAAGGCTGCGGTGACTGTGACTGTGCCACTGCACTCTACCCTGGGCAACAGAGGGACTCCAACTCAGAAAAAAAAAAAAATTTTAAGGATTATATACAACCAAAGACACCAAACCAAAATTAAGACAATCACCAATTTGCATAAAATAATTACAATAAGCTGGGTACAGCGTCTCAAGCCTGTAATCTCAGCACTTTGGGAGGCAGAGGTGAGAGGATTCCCTGAGCCCAGGAGTTCGAGACCAGCCTGGGCAACTTGGCAAGACCTTGTCTCTACAATAAATTAAAAAATTAGCCGAGCATGGTGGCTCACACCTGTAGTTCCAGTGCCGGAGTCCTGCTCCTGCAAAGTCGAGGGGTTCCCAAAGGTGGAGACGGCATTGGCATTTGGGGGGAAAAGAGAGAAAGGAGGGAAGAGAGAGAGAGGGAGAGAAAGAGAGAAACTGGACTCCCGTCTAGTGCAGAAGCCTCCCTTGTATTTTCAAGCATGATGCAAGTCTGTTCTGTTCCAGAGCTTTTTGCCCTAAACCAGATCACCTTCTCTGAGAGCCTCCGTTCCTCAGGTGATCTATTTTTATTTTTGAAAAGACAGGGTCTCTATCAGCCAGACTGGAGTGCAGGGGCACAGTCATAGCTCACTTTAACCTTGAATTCCTAGGCGCGCTTGATCTTCCTGCCTCAGCCTCCTGAGTAGCTGGAACTACAGGTGTATAACCACGCCTGGATAAATTTTTTTTTGTTGTGTAGAGATGGGATCTCACTATGTTGCCCACGCTGGACTCAAATGATCCTCCTGCCTTGGCCTCTCAAAATGCTCAGCTTACAGATGTGAGCCACCACACTTGGCTGAAAAAAAATTTTTTTTTGAGTTGGTGTCTCACTCTGTCACCTAGGCTGGTGTGCCATGGCACACTCATGGCCACTCCAGCGTTGACCTAGTGGGCTCCGGTGATCCTTCTGCCTCAGCCTTCCAAGTAGCCAGAACTACAGATGTGCACTACCACACCCAACTAATTTTTATTTTTTGTAGAGACAAAGTCTCGCCAAGTTGCCAGGGCTGGTCTCGAGCCCGTAGGCCCAGGCAATCCACTCTCCTTGGCTTCCCAAAGTGCTGGGATTACAGACTGAGCCACCGAACCTGGCCTTCTTTTTTTTTTTAAGTCAGAGTTTTACTCTGTTGCCTAGGCTGGAGTGCAGTGGCACACTCATGGCTATCCCAGCCTTGACCTGCTGGGCTCAGATGATCCTTCTGCCTTAGCCTTCCAAGTAACTGGGGGGAGTACATGTGTGGGCACCACCTCGCCAGACTATTTTTTTTTTTAGTTGGAGTCTCACCCTGTTGCCCAGGCTGGAGTGCAGTGGCACATTCCCAACCACCGCAGCCTTAACCTGCTGGGTTCAGGCGATCCTTCTGCCTCAGCCTTCCAAGTAGCTGGAACTACAGGTGCACGCTACCATGCCCAGCTAACTTTTTGATTTATTGTAGAGATGAGGTCTCACCATGTTGTCCAGGCTGGTCTCAAACCTGTGGGCTCAGGCAGTCCTCTCGCCTCGGCCTCCCAAAGTGCTGGGATTATAGGCTTGAGCCACTGCGCCTGGCCTAATTTATTTATTTATTGTGGAGCTCAAGGTCTCACCGTGTTGCCCAGGCTGGTCTCTAGCTCCTGGGCTCAAGCAATCCTCTTGCCTTGGCCTCCTAAAGTTATGGGATTACAGGTGTGAGCTACGTACCTGGCCAAAGTATTTTTTTTGTAGAAACTTTGTGTTGAACTCATACATTTGGGTTCTTTACATTTATGTTTTTATGAGTAAATTTAATGGAAGTGAAAGCATAATTGACCTTTTGCTTTTTACTGGAGAAGTGCTTTATTTTTAGACAATAAAATACAATTTCTCATCTGTTTCTGTTAGATTATAGCAAGATGGATATACCAAATCCACCGACTTCCAAATGTATCACTTATTGGAAAAGAAAAGTGAAATCTGAATATATGCGACTTCGACAACTTAAAAGGCTTCAGGCAAATATGGGCGCAAAGGTAAAAAAATAATTCCCAAATGAAAGATTATAAATTTCAATAGCTTGATCCAATGTGGAAGGGTTAGAATTTTTGGTAATTTTTGTGAAATAGTAACAATCTTTCCCTTGGTTTTGCTAGGCTCTGTATGTGGCAAATTTTACAAAGGTTCAAGAAAAAATTCAGATCCTCAATGAAGAATGGAAGAAGCTTCGTGTCCAACCTGTTCAGCCAATGAAGCCTGTGAGTGGACACCCTTTTCTCAAAAAGGTATTTCTGGGTGACTGAGCTCAGCTCTCCTCTCTTCCTTGGGCTTAAGGCTGTTTTTATGCATTTGTGACTTACTAGAAAGAAAATAAGTAAGGATCATGGATACAGCTATTGTTGTCACCTTTGAATAATGGGGATCGTAAACCCGTAGCTTCAGGAACAACCTCTTCACCAATTATTCTCCTCCGTCAGTGAGCATCATAATCATGAGTTTCTCATAGAGAAACAATATGTCTTCTATCTGCCTATTGGACTCTGTGTCTAAGCTTTAAAGCCTCCTTTCTGTGCTAAACTTGGCTTCTTGGGTACTCTGATCTTGGGAAAGGGCAGTAGTATGTTGATCCAAGGCACATCCTTTATTATACATTTTTAAAGAGTATTGTAGTTTCTTAAGGGTAATATTTTATAAATATAAATAGCAGACATTGTATTGAGAGCAATTATCTTTCCCAAAGCAGAATAGTAGTGTAATTCCATTTTTAAAAAAAAATCAGAGCCTCACTGTTGCCCAGGCTAGAGTACAGTGGCATGCTCATGGCCACTGCAGCCTCAACCTTCTGGGCTCAGGTGATCCTTCTGCCTCAGCCTTCCAAGAAGCTGGAATCACAGGCATGCACCACCGTGCTCGGCTAATTTTTTTTAATTTACTGTAGTGATGAAGTCTTACCAAGTTGCCCAGGCTGGTCTTGAACCCCTGGACTCAGACAGTCCTCTTGCCTCTGCCTCCCAAAGTGCTGGGATTACAGGCATGAGCCACCACACCTGGCTTGTACTGTAATTTCTATGACACATAGCTTCCCCCCGTACTGTCCCTATGCAGTGAAGCTGGTGGCGTCTTAAAGTTGAGGTCTTTGGGATGACTTCTTCCTCTTCACCCTCATCTCCTAGGACTCTTGGAGACATTTTACTCTGTGTACACCACAAGGGGCCCAGCAGTTTGTGTTGTTTTGTTTTGTTTTTTTGATGCGGAGTCTCACTCTGTCACCCAGGCTGGAGTGCAGTGGCATGCTCACAGCCACTGCAGCTTTGACCTGTGGGGCTCAGGCGATCCTTCACCTCAGCCTTCAAAGTAGCTGGAACTACAGGCGTGTGCCACCATGTCCAGCTAATTTTTCTTGATTTATTGTAGAGATGAGGTCTCACCAAGTTGCCCAGGCTGGTCTCGAACCCCTGGGCTCAGGCAATCCCTCTCACCTTGGTTTTCCAAAGTGCTAGGATTACAGGTTTGAGCCACCGTGCCCCGCCAAGCCCAGCAGTTTTTTTTTTTTTTTTTTTTTTTTTGAGTCGGAGTCTCACTCTGTCGCTCAGACTGGAGTGCAGTGGCCGTTCCCGGCCACTGCAGCCTCGACATGCTGGGCTCTGGCGATCCTTCCCCCTCAGCCTTCCGAGTAGTCGGAATTACAGGCACGCGCTACCACACCCGGCTGATTTTTTGATTTATTGTAGAGATGCGGTTTCGCCAAGTTGTCCAGGTGGGTCTTGAACCCGCAGGCTCAGGCAGTTCACTCACCTCAGCCTCCCAAAGCACGGGATTACAGGCTGAGCCACCGAGCCCAGCCAAGCCCAGCAGTTTTAATGGAATTAAATGTCGGCTGGGTGTGGAAAGCCTTGTACTGGACTCGGTAGAGGATCCAGAGGGGAATGAGAGACAGTTCCTGCTTCCCACAAGACTGCCATCTGAGGGTTCCTTTTAGGAGCTGCTTCTACAAAACCTTCATCTTATTAATTTGTAAGAATTAGGAGACTGCTAAGATCATTCTGGAAGGAAACTATCATTCTCTCATGGACTGTGTGCCTGCCTTTCCCTCTCCATGTCATTCCTTGTATTCCAGTGTACCATCGAGAGCATTTTCCCGGGATTTGCAAGCCAACACATGTTAATGAGGTCACTGAACACAGTCGCATTGGTTCCCATCATGTATTCCTGGTCCCCTCTCCAGCAGAACTTTATGGTATGTGTTGAGAGCTCTGGTGCGGTGGTTTAAAGTGTACAATTATCTTATGTTGATATGCCAGAGCTCCTCTCAGGATATGGGTCTTCAGAGGACTTAAAGCTGGGACAGGGCAGAACAGTATTATAAATGACTTACTCTAAAGTGTTGCAAGTTGTTCTAACTTGTTAGATTTTTGTGCTCTCTGAAGTGAACTTTGGAGTTGATGCTGATTCTTTTTTGAATGAATGAGATTAGGCAAGACTCCAGTTTTCTTTTACTACCTTGGCCCAATTTTGTAACATCATGAGCAGTTGAATGTAGCCTCAATCATATACTTGAGGCTTGAGCAGGTTGTCAGCTCCCTGCTGACGGAGCAGTCTTTTCTGAATCCTCTGAAGGCAAGATGCTATGACAACTGAGATAGCAAACAGGCACATGGAAACAAAGTCTTCTCATCTGGGCCTCTGTGCTGATTCCCACTAGGATTTTTTTTGTGATTCTGATACTCAGTACTCTCTAATTATTCTAAATACTGCCATTGCTTATCATCTGCCTGGTGACAGATGGCAATACTGCTGATTAGAGTAGAGTGGAGGTTTATAGAGGGGAATCACCTCTTTTTTTTTGTTTGTTTTTTTGAGTTGGAGTCTCATTCTGTTGCCTAGGCTGGAGTGCAGTGGTCTGATCACAGCTCACCATAGCCTTGAACTCCTGGGCTCAGGCAGTCCTCCTACCTCAGCCTCCCAAGTAGCTGGAATACAGGCACATGCTATCACACCCAACAAATTTTATTTTTATTTTTATTTTTTTGAATCAGCGTCTCACTCTGTTGCCCAGACTGGAGTACAGTGGCACACTCATAGCCACCGCAGCCTCAACCTGCTGGCCTCAGATGATCCTTCTGCTCAGTCTTCCAATGATTTTTTTATAGAGACAAGGTCTCACTATGTTGCCTAGGCTGGTCTTAAACTCCTGGGCTCAAGCAATTCTCCCACCTCAACCTCCTAAAGTTCTGGGATTACAGGTGTGAACTGTTGCACCCAGCTGGGAGTTATCTCTTAGAATAATTCGCTACTTCGGGACTTTAGAATGGCTGTGTTCCTGCTAAGTATTCTCCTCCCTGCCAAAAAAATCCTTTAGTATTATTATCAGAAAATATCCATAGCTTATGCTGTGATTGACTTTAGATTTCCACTGAGTGTGCTTGGTATGAGTTATTATAATTTTTTGTTATTGGTGAGTCTTACCTGTTTATAGAATACACATACTTTTTTTCAAGAAACAGGGTCTCAATCTATCTCCCATGCTGGAGTGCAGTGGCATGATCCTAGCTCACTGTAACCTCAAATTCCTGGGCTCAAGTGATCATCCTGTCTCAGCCTCCCAAGTAGCTAGGACCATAGGCATGTGCCACCATGCCTGACTAATTTTGTTATTTATTTATTTTTGTTTGTAGAGACAGGTTCTCACTGTGTTGTCCAGGCTGGTCTCAAACTCCTGGCCTCAAGCAGTCCTCCCACCTTGGCCTCCCAAAGCACTGGGATTACAGGCATGAGCCATCACACCCAGACTAGAATACCTATAAACTTTATGGTTGCCCAGTTTATTTTCTAGCTATATTGCAGATTATAATCTTAGAGACCTAAGATTATGATTATCATTTATCTGTCTTCCTCTACTTATGAAACAATCAAAATCAAAGTCTTTTTATACTATTTGGGTGATGTTCATACCTATTTCACAAAGATGTTGAGTGGTGGCAGAGCACAATGGCTCACACCTGTAATCCAACACTTTGGGAGGCCAAGGTTGGAGGATCACTTGAGGCTAGAAATTAGAAACCAGCCTGGACAACATAGCATGATCTCATCTCTACAAAAATTGAAGATGAAAAAATTAACTAGGTGTGGTGGTGGATGTCTGTAGTCCTCGCTACTTGAGAGACTGAGGTGGGAGGATTGCTTGAACCCAGGATTTTGAGGTTATAGTGAGCTATGATTGTGTCACTATACTCCAGTCGGGGCAACAGAGTGAGACCCTCTTAAAAAACAAAGAAAAGAAAAAAGATATTTAGTGGATAAAATGAGATAATAGATGGAAGCACTGTGAAAAATAAATGTCCTGTCACAATCTAAGTGCTGGTGGAAATATCATTGTTAGTACCAACCTGAACATTTGGTAGTTTTTTAAGAGTAGCATTGCCCTTTCCATTTGAAGTTTTGTTGGCAAAACATCATGACTAGGAAACTCTGACTAAAGGCATTTTCAGGAGACTCAGGAAGCATAAAAAGCTCAGCAAAAATTCCATTACAAGCCGGGCCCGGTGGCTCAGCCTGTAATCCTGCGCCTTGGGAGGCCGAGGTGAGCAGATTGCCTGAGCCTGCGGGTTTGAGACCTGCCTGGGCAACTTGGTGAGACCTCGTCTCTACAATAAATCAAAAAATCAGCCAGGCATGGTGGCGCATGCCTGTAATTCCGGCTACTCGGAAGGCTGAGGCGGAAGGATCGCCGGAGCCCAGCAGGTCGAGGCTGCGGTGGCCGGGAGCGGCCACTGCACT